>JAJJMA010196111.1:0-13061 GCA_023529015.1 Papaver nudicaule | reverse complement strand
TGGCGGACAAATTGGATGCCTTTAGGGAAAAACTGGGTTATGACAATGAAATAGATTATCCGGATCACCTGAAGAAATTTGAAAAGCAGATTGATGATTTAGAATACTACGGTGATATGGTAGTGGCCTTTGGGGAGTATGTTGCAGCTGGGGGAGACTGTTGTTGGCAACCGTTCCATGGTAATTGGTGGGATTTGATGGGCGGATGTGGAGAAAATCCTGAAAAAGACGAGGAGATTCTTGCATCGCTGCAGCAGATGGAGATAAGAAGCAAGATGAATAGGAGATTAATTGAAGAGTTTGAATATTACAGGAAAAGTCTCAATGGAAAACAGTAGTATCTCAATGGACAACAAACAATTCAATGGTAAAGTTTTGAAACTCTTTATTGGTTAAAACTTTTAACAAGTGGGTGATAATCTAGTGAAAGGTGTTAGACGTAGGCATAACTTAGAATCTCTTTGATTAAAAACTCGCATTAGAGAAACACGAACGGGATGTGTAATCTTTTTAAGTTATGATTGATATTTGGATTTAAAAAGTGCTTTTATGGCGCACAATTCTATTGGAAGTAACTTCAGAATTATTCAGAAATACGAAAAATTGAAAGCAAAAAAATTAGCTGAACTTATTTTCTGGTACAATGGAGTTCATTACCCATTCGTTTCTCAGTATGAGTAAGAGGGTGAGTGGATATTCTGCAACTGGGAATTCACATCTATCCAGTATCATACGTAAATGAAAATTGAGCATCCAATAGTAAACTTGTATTATGTACACTTAAGGAGCATAGCAAAATGACCTTTAATTTCCGTCGATAAGGAATTTAATTGGATTTATTTTTCTCTTCTTCTCTAGATGTCTATACTGTATTATGGTACCTCTTACCATTACAAATGTTGATCTTTTATACATATCTGGAAGGTGAAGTCAGTTTTTTAGAACAAAACAAGGACTATCGACGTCAACGTGTGGGAAGATTCGATGGCAAATTTGATGTAGTACAAACTGAATCCCAACCCATCCCCACATATTTCTTTCTGTCATGCTCCGGTTGGTGATTCCCCTACATGACATTTGAAAGCCTCACAGTATATAGTGCAATGTATATGGTGCAGACTACCGAGCTCACTTGTCCAGACTATATGTTGCATTCTTCATCTTATTATCCCAGCTAACAAGATACCAATCTTCCAAATATGGGGAGTCTCAATGACCTCTATTTGCAGAGCATCCATAATGCAAATTTGAGACCCATTAGTTTGTTTGGTCAAAAAGAGATTGCAGATCATATACATATTTACCGACATCAAAGGAATGCCAACATTTGAACTCATGACCCAAATCTATCTAGACCAAAATCTGTATAGCACAGTGTTCAAGTTATTGGAGGATGATACATCCATTGTAAAATAAATAACAATGCTGAAAGTTATTATATAACTGAAAAAATTACCTAGTGGTTCTATATGGTCTCTTTGATCAAATATTTTGGATCCCAAGCCACAATTTATACTTGATAAACTCAGCGTTGCGATAAACGGTAAACCTTTACTTAGCGGCTAATATTTTTACCATGACTACATACACTAGTTTACATATGGATCCCTGTGCCGTTACATTTCATTTACGATTAGGAAGAAATTGGCGTAACCGGACCTACTCTTTATTCGTTATTTGGGCTACGACATTCAGTAAAAGCCCACCACTTTGTAAAAGGGTTTATAGATCTAGGTTTTCAATGTATACCTAGCAGTATTGCGAACAACAGTAGGTTTTTCCATTTTTCTTCTTCCAGTGAGAAAAAACAAATATGAATCAGATTACAAGATTTTCAGTTTGCAGATCATCATCACTCTTAAGAAAAAAGCCATTTACAAGATGGTCGTCCTCAAAACCCATATCTTCATCTTCTTCTTTTTCATTTATCTCAAATAACAATAATCCGAGATCTTCTTCAAATCTACTAAGAAGAGTATTCATCTCAAACCCATATCATCCTCCTCCACAAATCCCTGGAAACCATGTCAGGAAATTCAGTGGAGAATCAGCAGCAGAATGTAAATTTGACAATGATTATCTGTCAAATGAAATTTGGGAAATTAAGTATGAAAGATTGGAGGCCCAGGATAACGTAGAAAAAGGCGACATACCTCCGCTTGATGCTATCAAAATTCTGGCGGACAAATTGGATGCCTTTAGGGAGAAATATGAAGGCAAGTTCAATGATTTAGAATACTACGGTGATATGACCGTGGCGTTTGGGGAGTATGTTGCAGCTGGTGGAAGCAGTGATTGGCAACCGTTCCATGGTAGATGGAAGAAGTTGATGAGAGGAGGAAAAGAGAGTCGTTCAGAACATAATCAGAAGATTCTTGCATCGCTGCAGCAGATGAAGCTAAGGAGCAATATGATGAAGCGATTAATGAAGAAATACGAATTGAGGCGAAATCAGAACCTCAATCAACAGTAACTCGGTGGTAAAGTTCCGAAACTCGTCAGTATCTCAATCTTAAAACTTTTAATAAGTGGGAGGAACTTAAATTTCTAGCTCATGGTTTATCTCTTGTTTTTATCACTTCTAGTACAATGGAGAGTAAAAGCCTACCTTTGCAAGATTATCAGTGGATACACTGGAACGTTCGCAATTGAGAACTCATTGAGCAAAAGAAAAATAAACATTGAGCATCAAACAGCAAACTTTATTGTTTGGGTCTTTTGATAACCAATTTGACTAAAATCGACTAGGGTTTTATATGACTATTGGACTTAGATTCTTTAAAATGCAGATGCCTATGGCAGCAGAAGCTTAAATGAAGGTTTTATGGTCCATATAGGGTGTGATCATATAGGTTCGTGAAAATAGATTGCTGATGTGAGTCTCTGTGTCATAATCATATTCTATTTACAATATCAGGAATTTGAAGCAAAGTTTGTCTGTAAGTAAAATGAAACTAATTTTCTAAAATTGAAGAAGCATGTAATGTGCCACATTCAAATTGAGTAAGGTTTTCACTGGTGCCGCAACTATCACATGATTTGTCAACATATTCGTAGTTTATATTCCAAGCTCATCATCTTTTATTTTTAGAGAATGAAATTGAAAGAAATAAAGACTGAGTCGTGATATTTTGTTGGCCATTGAGTATAGGAACCTACTGTTTTATTATTTTGCGTGTTTAAAATTACATCTAGGTACATTGAAATTGTTGTTGATTATAAGAGCGAAAACAGAAAATGCCGGTCATGTGAAAACAGAAAATGCCGGTCATTTGGAAGATACATTTTGTTCTCAACTGTAGTTTCGATTTTTTAGTGCCATTCAGAAGTATCATGCTGTACCTACACTGATCCAAGGTAACTTTATCAGCCGTGATCTGCTTCAGAGATTTGTTTTAATACATATTTCAAGAAACGCAGTATAATATCTTCCCAAGATTTATAGTGAATTAAGGGTGGCTGCTTCGTTTGTTTTGTTCAGGATCTATATAACCTTCGATTTCGGAAGAAATGAACATAATTAGATTTATGTATTCTTTTCTTTCTAGTTGCCTACATATTCTGTATTATGGTACTTCATATCATTCAAAATGTTAATTCTCTACACATATCTAAAAGGTGAAGTTCGTTGGTTGAAAAATGAAAATTATCGGCGCATGGTATTGTACATTCCAGAATTTTATGTAGAGCAATTTGAATCTCAACCCATTCCCTTTCATTTCATGTTTGTCTCTGGCAAACACCATACATACAGTGAAGAGCTCATTTTGCTCGATGTAAATGTGCAGCTTGCAGAGCTTACTTGCGCTGATATATAAGGTGCATCGTTCATCTTATTAGTACACTATCTTGGCTAGCCCAAAACCAAATGAGTGTCTCATTACTACTGATGACAAATAGAGTGCAAATCCATATCTACAAGGTGGCAACAACAGTTTTCGAATTCTACTTGGATTACTCCATCAACTGCCATCTGCTTCAGAGATTCCTCATAATACAATTGCGCGCTTAATGTGTATGGTGCTGACTACAGAGATTAATTGCCCAGAGTATATGTTGCTTTTTTCATTTTATTATCCCGGTTAGCACGCCAATCGTCCCATCAATGACCTCTATTTTCAGCGCATCCTTAATGCAAATGAGAAACCAGTTACTTTGTTTGGTCAAGAAGAGAGTGCAGATATCTCTTGGGCAAAAGTCATGTCGAAGTCAAAAGGCTTCACAATTAGTGCAAAGCTCCTTTTGCCTTATTAAGTTTAGCACACTAGTCTCCATAAAATTATTATTTAGCCCCCTTCAGTTTAGAAACTTGGCTCCGCCACTGATTGCAGAGCTTACAGATCATAAGGTGCATTGTTCATCTTATTTTCATGGCAAGCCCAAAACCTATATGTACTTCCGAATTGGGGAATCTAAGTATCGGATTAATTAGTCATCACTTTGTTTGTCAAGAAGGGAATCCAGATGCACTCTCCGTGCCTGTATATACATATTATACCAAATTATACAGGGATTACCAGTGCCAAACGAAAATAGATTGATCTCCAAGCATATGATATCTGGTAAAAAATAATTAGTAGCCTTGCAATATGTCGAGACCTAAAGTTATTATATAACTCAAAAATTACTTAGTGGTTCTCTATGGTATGTTTGATCAAAATTTTGCTCCCAAGCCACAATTTATACTTATAAACTTAGCGCTGTGATAAAATCTTCTATGAAACAGACAAAAAATTTTACCATGACCAAAAACTATTTAATGCTAAGAGCATCTCCAACGGGAGATGTTTTAGATTCCAAAAATTAAGGAAAATAGGGATTTCTTCACTTTTTCTTCTCCAACAGGAATGTTTAATGATATTGTGATGATAATTTGGCAACTTATATAGACATCCGCTTGTAGGTCCTCTAGTTTTAGAGCATCTCCAATAGTGGGTGCTAAAAATCCTATGTGGAAGTCTTATTTAGACTTTCATTTAAGAAGGTTTATGTAATAAAACTCATTGATACAAAAACCATCTCCAATAGTGCAAGGTCTTAACCCTTAGATTTTATATGTGGCTATAACTGATGAAATAAATATATTATTTCTCTTTTTTTCTATTGGTTTAAACTATAATTAAAATATGAAAATTAGATAAATTAATGACATGGGAGTCTAAAAGAAGGTCTAAGACTTTCTTTAAGACCTTTTGGTTGCCATGCCACGTCTCCTAGTTTTGAGGACCTTACTATGTGGTATAGAATAAATAAAATTAGACCCACTATTGGAGATGCTCTTAGAGATCATGTCAAACATTTTTTAAAGGTAAAATTAGTTATTTTTTCTATCAAAATATATTTTGGATTTAAATTTCAAATCTAAACCAATAGGATTGTTCCAAATATACTCGCACTTAAAAGTTAAACTCTTATCCATTGGAGATAGTATTTTGAAAATTCCTAAAGTCAAGAAAAAATTGGCTTAAGGATGATTAATTTACAAATCCACATGGAACTCACATTGATATCCCGTTGCAGATGCTCTAAGCATACACCCGACCCTGCATCGTTTCATTTCATTTACGATTAGGAAGGAATTAGCGTAACCGGACCTACTTTTTATTCGTGGGCTAAGACATTCAGTAAAAACCCACAACTTTGAAAAAGGGTTTATAGATCTAGGGTTTCCATGTATTGCGAACAAACTCCTCCGTCATCTTGTGGTTTTCCATTTTTCTTTTTCGAGTGAGAAAAAACATAAATGAATCAGATTACAAGATTTTCAGTGTGCAGATCATCATCACTCTTAAGGAAAAAGCCATTTACAATATGGTCGTCATCAAAACCCATATCTTCTTCTTCTTTTTCATTTATCTCGAATAACAATAATCCGAGTTCTTCTTCAAATCTACTAAGAAGATTATTTATCTCAAACCCATATCATCCTCCTCCACAAATCCCTGGAAACCAAGTCAGGAAATCCAGTGGAGAAGCAGCAGCAGAATGTAACTTTGACGATGATTATCTGGAAAATGAAATTTGGGAAATTGATGATGAAAGAACGGAGGCCCAGACTAACGTAGAAATTGGAGAGGGACCTCCTCTTGATGCTAATGGATTATGAATGTAAAGTGTAAGAAGAGTGTGTGAGCGGTGTCACAAGAGTGTGAGAGTTGTGTGTGTGAAATCTGTAAGTGTGCGTACAGCACGTGAGAGTGTGTCGAGAGAAGAGAGTTCTATTTATAATGTCTTCTCTCTGTCTGTAAACCTATCTTTCTCTTTAATCAAATTGATTCAAATCGCAGCCATGTAGACATCAGGAATTCCTGTGTTACTATGGTATCATCGAGGGGAAAGGCTAACGCCGTCGATCCTTGGACCTAATCCGAAGTTTCATCACCACAACCGCCATTAAAACGATTTCCGCTGCTGCTGCTGTTCTTCACCAAAATTTCTGCTCCTGATTCATCCAACAATCGATTCACTAGTGTAATTAGGTTTGGTTTGTTCTTCCCTGAGTGATTCTCAGTTGTATTTGGTTTGTTTGTGTTGATTTCAGTAGTAATTGAAGATTTATTGAAGTTTCATGGAGTTAGGGTTTGGATTTCATGGAGTTTTGGTAGAAATTAGGGCTTGGTTTAGATACCTGCTACGTCAATGAACAGGATTAAGCATGTATTTGAGACTAAAATTCAATTCTCTCCCTTGAGCTCTTGAAGATTTGCCAATAATCCTTAGAGTGGAATTAGCTTCTTCTACCTCAACTGTTTGAATTGAGTCTCTGCTGGTAATCTCCTATGTTAATTTGGATCTGACAAATCCAAAGTTTAGATTACTTTAGTTTTCATCTCATGTGTGAGATCTCTGCATTACTATTGCAACAATATCCAAGTTCATCTTCAAATTTAGTTTTCATCATAACTAGTTTTCCTAGTTCTTTTATCAAGTCCTACTAGTACTGATTCCTGGAGCTTGAAGGCCTGAGCATGTTGGATTCTACTTCATTATGTTTGTTAGATGAAGACTTAAAGTTGTTCCGCTTGAGAGTGAAGAGAATTTCTTCTTAAATTTCAGCAGAATTTTGGGGAAAGTTTGTGACCTAAGTGTTGCTGCACTATAAGTGCTTAATCATGCTATATTTTAGTTCCGACTCTCAATTTTACTTTGGTATAGTCCTCACAGTGAGAGTAGGTGAGTGAGTCGGCTTGCGAGTTGAATGATGGTGCTGATTTTTGATGGTGCTGATTTTTGATTTTTGATTTTTCATTAATTCCTGATGTCTACATGGCTGCGATTTGAATCAATTTGATTAAAGAGAAAGATAGGTTTACAGACAGAGAGAAGACATTATAAATAGAACTCTCTTCTCTCGACACACTCTCACGTGCTGTACGCACACTTACAGATTTCACACACACAACTCTCACACTCTTGTGACACCGCTCACACACTCTTCTTACACTTTACATTCATAATCCATTAGATGCTGTCAAGATTCTGGCGGACAAATTGGATGCCTTTAGGGAAAAACTGGGTTATGACAATAAAAAAAATTATCCGGCTCATCTGAGGAAATTTGGAAAGAAGCTCAATGATTTAGAATACTACGGTGATATGACCATGGCCTTTGGGGAGTATGTTGCAGCTGGTGGAAGTTCTTGTTGGCAACCGTTCCATGATGACTGGAGGATGTTGATGGAGGGAGGAGAAGAGAGTCGTTCAGAACATAATCAGAAGATTCTTGCATCGCTGCAGCAGATGAAGGTAAGGAGCAATATGATGAAGCGATTAATGAAGGAATATGAATTGAGGCAAAATCAGAACCTCAATCAACAGTAGCTCATGGGTGGTAAAGATTCGTACCTCAGTATCGCCAAATTCTTTTACAAATTAAAAATACTTTTAATAAGTGGGCGGGACTTAAATTCTCAGGTCATGGTTTATCTCTTGTTTTTTTTTTGTTCTTTTACCAACCTTTCACTTCTCATGGTGAGTAAGAGGGTAATTATAAGTGATTATCAGTGGAACGCTGGAACTTTCGCAATTGGGAACTCATGTAGCAATGTTATCATAATAAATGGCTGGAGCTATTCAGTGTTGAGCATCCAACACTGGGTCTTTTGATAACCAACTAAAATCGACTAGGGTTTTATATGACTACTGGACTTAGATTCTTCATAATACAGATGACTATGGCAGCAGAAGCTTAAATGAAGGTTTTATGGTCCATATAGGTTGGGATCATATAGGTTCGTGAAAATAGACTGTTGATATGAGTCTGTGTACAGTCATAATCATATTCTAGTCACAATTTCAGGTATTTGAAGCTAAGTTTGTTTACAAGTAAAATGAAACAAATTTTTAAAATTGAAGAAGCAAGGTTTTCACTAGTGCTGCAACACTATCACATTTCTTATATCTTCCCATGATATATAGTGAATTAAGGGTGGCCGTTTCCTTTCTTTTGCGCACGGCCTAAATCACCTTCAATGTTCGAAAGTAATAAACATAACATGAGTCTCGAGATTTATCTTTCGTTTTCTCTAGTTTATCTATAGTGTACTATGGTGCGTTATATCATTAAATGTGGATTTACACATATCAAATGTTTATTATCTATACTACTGTACTATGTGCATCAAAGAATATCGGCGCATGGTACATATTCTGTTAAGTATACAGTTGTCATGACCGAGTCTATCGAGTCAATAACAACCTAACTATTTAGCTAGTCATACTCCTACTTTATCTAGTGTTATGTTTATCAGTTTGTTATGTAAATCAAATCCTAAACTCTCTATTGTATGACTATATAAAGGATTGTTATCCATTTGATGAAAGTGTAAAAGTTTCACCAGAAAATATCAAATTCTGTTTTGGTATCGAGTTAGAAGATCCAACATCCATGCTTCTTATCAACTTCTCATCATGGCAGGCACTTGAGAAGAGATGTGCTCCAATAAACAAAAGCACATCAGATGAATCTTCGAAGACACTTACATAGTCTTCGCAAAGTACTATTTGAAGAAGTATTCTAATTATCTCACACTACAACTTTGTAGAGGTATTTTGACTATCTCACACTACAACCTTGAACACAACATGAATTTTGAAGAATGAAGATACGAAAGGGCTAGCATCACCAAGGTTTCATTATCTGAGAGACAAGTTGAATATTCAAAACTCATGCACATCTAACTTGCGGGAGGATGTTAAGTATACGGTTGTCATGACCGAGTCTATCGAGTCAATAACAACCTAACTATATATTTAGCTAGTCATACTCCTACTTTATCAAGGGTTATGTTTATCGGTTTGTTATGTAAATCAAACCCTAAACTCCCTATTGTATCACTATATAAGGATTGTTATCCACCAGATGAAGGTGTGGAAGTTTCACCAAAAATATCAAATTTTGTTTTATTCACAATCTGATGCAGTGCAAATTGAATCCCAACCCATTCCCTTCTGATTCTTGTGTCTCTTCTATGCACCATAAAGTATAGTACGCAGAGATAATAATGCTTGGACTGCACCTAGCTTAGGATATGTTAAAATAAATAGTGATGCATCCTTTGTTTCTAAGTCTAACATTGGTGGCATTTGACTAATAGCAAGGGATTTTTCAGGTAATTACATCAAGTCGAGATGCATCTCATCCCACAGGCAGCAGATGTTGAAGAAGTAGAGTGTTTGGCGGCTGAGTAGGCAGGTAAGTGGGCATTTAAAGAAGGATTCAATGAGGTCATTTTCGAGTCAGACGATGAGCAGGCAGGTAAGTGGGCATTTAAAGAAGGATTCAATGAGGTCATTTTCGAGTCAGACGCTGAGCGAGTGGTGAACGTTGTAGCTGGCAATTATCATTCAATAGCTTGGCAGTACAGAGGCATTTTTGAATACATCGTTGTCAATTTGTCTAAGTTTAGTTCTTCTAGTCTAAGTTATGTCAATAGAGTAGCAAATCCTTGTGCGGACAAACTAGCAAAGTTTGCAAGGACAAATAATGTAACAGTCGAATGGGATGGTGATCCTCCTAGCTTCATTCCTTCCACCACGTTGTCAAACTGATCTTGAGTTTAAATAAAATCATTCTTCGTATTAAAAAAAAAAAATAACTTGAGGTAAAGGGTGCAGCAGGTGCAACCGGGTTTTAACGGCTAAGCCACAATTTGTTTACTTGATAAAAGCAGGCATTCTGATAAAAGCTCTACTAGTTGGTAGCTTTTGCCATGACTCAAAATTCTTCTCGGTGAAAATGCTAAGTATGCACTGGCTTTTAAGCATCTCTCCTCCTATGGTTTACATTAGGAATTGGCGTAATCGGACCTACTTTTTTTTTTTGTTATTGGGCCATGGCGTTAAGCTAAGAACCCACCACATTGTAAAAAGGATTTATCTAGGGTTTTCAATGGATGCCCGGGAATAAACTCCTTCTCCGGTATCTAGTAGGTTTTGTCCTTTCTTCATCTTCAAGAGAAAAAACAAAAATGAATCAGATTAGAAGTTTTTCTGTTAGCAGATCATCATTACTCTTAAGAAAAAATCTATTTACAAGATGGTCATCATCAAAACCTATATCTTCTTCTTCTTCTTCTTCTTCTTCTTCTTCTTCATTGATCTCGAATAATAGTAATCCAAGTTCTTCTTCAACCCTACTAAGAAGAGTATTTATCTCAAACCCATATCCTCCTCCTCCACAAATCTCTGGAAACCATGTCAGGAAATTCAGTAGAGAAGCAGCTGAAGAATGTAACTTTGACGAGAAATATCTGGACGATGAAATTTGGGAAATTAGGAATGCAGCATCCTTCGCTCAGGGCAACATAGAATCATGTACTGGACCACCTCTTGATGCTGTCAAGATTCTGGCGGACAAATTGGATGCCTTTAGGGAAAAACTGGGTTATGACAATGAAAAAGATTATCCGGATCACTTGAAGATATATGAAGGGGAGCTTGATGATTTAGAATACTACGGTGACATGACCTTGGCCTTTGGGGAGTATGTTGCAGCTGGTGGAAGCCGTTGTTGGCAACCGTTCCATGGTGAATGGAAGATGTTGATGAAGGGAGGAAAAAAGAGTCGCAATATAAATAATCGGAAGATTCTTGCATCCCTGCAGCAGATGAAGGTAAGGAGCAATATGATGAAGCGATTAAAGAAAGAATATGAATTGAGGCAAAATCAGAACTTCACTCAACGGTAACTCGGTAGTAAAGTTTCGAAACTTGTTATCACCAAATTCTTTTACTACTTTAGAAAAAGAATATTGATTGCTTAAATTTTTTAATAAGTGCGCGTAACTTAATTTCCTAGGTCATGATTTATCTCTTGGTTTAAAAACTCCCATTACATTCAACAGCAAACTTTATTGTTGGGTTTTTTTTTTTTTGGACCAAGTATTGTTGGGTCTTTTTGATAACCAATTTGATTAATATTGACTAAGGTTTTATATGACTATTAGACTATGGCAGCAGAAGCTTAAATGATGGTTTCATGGTCCATATAGGGTGGGATCTTATAGGTTGGTGAAAATAGATTGTTGATGTGAGTCTGTATCATAGTCATATTCTGGACACAGTCACAGGAATTTGAAGCAAAGTTTGTTTATAAGTAAAATGTAACAAATTTTCTATAATAGAAGGAGCATCTAACCTATACAAATTGGGTAAGGTTTTCACTGGCGCTGCAACACTATCACATGGATCTATCAGCATATTCTCTGAAAGTAAGCATTTTATATACCAAATTCATCATCTTTTATTTTCAGACCACGAAACTAAAAGAAATAAAAACCACAGTCATGATATTATTATTATGTGTGTGGACGTTTCATTGGCCATTAAGTATAGGAATTACTGTTTCATTATTTTGCGTGGTAACCATTCCCTTTCATTTCATGTGTGTCTCTGGCAAGCACCATGCATACAGTGCAGACCTAATTTCGCTTGCAGAGCTTACTTGCGCATATATATAAGGTGCAAATATATCTTGGCTAGCCCGAAACTGATATCTTCCCAAGTTGGAGCAACTGAACTCTATTTTTAGCCCAATACAAATGAGTGTCTCATTACTCCGTAATGTCAAAGTGGGGAATCCAGATACACTCCCTGCATATATACATATCATACAAATGGAGTGCAAATCCAAATCTACAAAATTGCAACAGGAATTACCAAATTCTACTTGGATTACCATTTTGAAACAAAAATAAACCTGGTAATGTTTTGTGGCAACCTTGCAAATACGTCGAGACCAAAAGTTATCATAACTCAATAAATTGCTACATTGTCATAAAAACTCTACTTGGTAGCTAATATCTTTTCCCATGAGTCAAAATCCAAAATTCTTCTCTGTAAAAATGCTAACTATACCTACTGGTTTTTATGCATCTCTCCTCCGCACGCCCGTTACGCAGGAATAGCGTAATCGGACCTACTGAATCTTTTTATTTGGGCCACGGCTAACAACCCACCAACTTCTAAAATGGTTTATCTAGGGTTTCAATGGATGCCGGGGTATAAGAAAAACCGGGGCATAATAAGTTTTGTCCTTACTTCTTCAAGAGAGAAGAAACAAAAATGAATCAGATATCAAGATTTTCTGTGTGCAGATCATCATCATTCTTAAGAAAGATTCCATGTACAAGATGGTCATCATCTAAACCCATATCTTCTTCTTCTTCTTCATTGATCTCTAATAATAGTAATCCAAGTTCTTCTTCAAATCTACTAAGAAGATTAGTTATCTCAAACCCATATCTTCCACCTCCACAAAACGCTGGAAACCATGTCAGGAAATTCAGTAGAGAAGCAGCTGAAGAATGTAACTTTGACGAGAATTATCTGAACGATGAAATTTGGGAAATTAAGAATGACATAATCGACGCTCAGTGTAGCATAGAATCACATACTGGACCTCCCCTTGATGCCGTCAAGATTCTGGCGGACAAATTCAATGCCTTTATGGAAAAATTGGCTCTTGATGACGATGAAAAAGATTATCCGGATCACCTGAAGGAAATTAAAAACGAGATTGAAGATATAGAATACGAAGCTGATATGACCATGGCCTTTGG
>JAJJMA010196096.1:0-11726 GCA_023529015.1 Papaver nudicaule | reverse complement strand
AAAATCAAAATCGAGAGATTATTTGAAAATCGCGAAATCGGTAATTCAATCTCTATGTGTACCTTTTACCAAGTCGATTTTAATCCCTGAATATTCCAACCTTGAATCTTACATACCAAATCTTCCAAATCAATGTTTAATCCCTAAACAGAATCTTCCAAATTGATTTCGCAGGTTTTGATTTTCTGTTACAGTGGTTTTATTCAATCCCTAAAAGTGCAATCTCTATCCGTTTTGGTAGATCTGGTTTTCTAGATATTCAGTTTTGGTAACTCTGGTTTTGGTAGATCGGTTTTGGTAGATGCAGAAATAGGAGAAGAAACCGAAGAAAGAGAAGATGAAGCTGAAAGGAATTCGTTTCTTTCTGTAACCTTATTTTTAACGGAAGGGTAATCTAGTAAAATGCCATTCCGGGTTTCCACCTTCTAGAAGGTGAGGGATATTTGTATATTGTGAAAAAGATAATATTGAAGGGTCTATATTCTAGGGACATTTAATTAATGAACCCAATGTGTTTATGCCTTCAGGGTTAGTGGAATGTCAAAGTGACGGACTTAGTTACATTAGGAAACGTATACATTATCTTCTCTTGGGCATTTCCACAAACAAATAAAACTCTGAAGTCTAAATTAAACATACAATACACCCTCCAGAGCTAGAGGTACAGTATGACAACCAGAGCTAATGTAACCAAGAGTGCATGTTAAAGGGTTAAGTGGTGGGTCTCCGACTCTCAGCTTTCCCTCACACGGTTTTTCGGTCTAGCAATTTTGCTAGCCAAAATATCCTGGTTTTTTGGGGGGCTGTGATGATTTAATGGGGACTGTGGTCCTCCAAAAATCCTTACAGTAGAAAGCAAAAACCGTGACGATTTTCACAAGTCGTCATAGTACAAAGAGGGAAACCATGACGATTTTTGAATGACCACAGTCCCATTAAATCACCATAGTCCCCAAAAAAACTAGGCAAAATATGTCTAGCTTTCGATGCTTATATTTTATTTATTGAGACTGAGATATCCTTAAATAGTGCTCAATTTGACCGTATATGTTGCAGTGTTCTGAAAACCTACCGGACCGGCCGGTCGGACCGTTAACCTGGTGACCCAGCCTCATTTCCGGTCCGGTTAATCATTGACCCAGTAATTTATCAGTAATTCTATACTGACCGCCCCAAATCTCCCACAAAATCCCGTGGACGCATCCAACGGCTGGCGTGAATTTAGATTTCGGCTCAGCGGGTCCCACCACAAAAAATCAGCGGGTCCACCCGCCGAGATGTTTCACACGGGATTTGCTGGGGGATTGGGTCGGCGGTACATATAGAATTAGCGGTAATTTATTAAAAAACCGCTCTCCTTCTTTCGAACCTGTTGACCCGGCCGGTTGGACCGGTGAAGCATCCAACCCGTTAACCCTGCTAAATGCTTCCATTTGCTATTTAGTCCTGATCAGTGATGAACAAAACGTAATGATGCGGGCAAGTTCAAGTATACACTTTGGGTAGCGGTCGTGGGTGGAGAAATATAGGAAGAACAGCTGATCATCACCCTGTAAATTCGAACCCGGGTTTTTGTGCAAATGGAGCCCCACATTGTATAGACTATCGCAAAAATTACATTGTGGTTTTTGACTTAGCAAATTAATGAAGAGTTCCTCTAATACTTGCGTGTTGTTCATCTAGATGATTTATAGGCCGTTTGCAGTTACAAAAAGCAAGGTCTGATCGAAGTGTCTTTTGTTATGACTCGGAGACTACAATATATGAAAACTCTGGGATGATGATGGTTCGAGATGGATTACCCAAACAGTTCGTCATGTGAACAGTTTTGTTTCACTCGAAGCATAGGAGAAAAATCCAAGAGAAGAAGATAATATTATCAATTTGGTACGTGTAAATGTAATAGCACATTTGTCACGATGCACGCGGCAAGATCTGGAAGCAGTAGCAACATAATACGTTGCCTGGAGACGCACCAAGAAGGAGCCTAAAGTTTCTTTATGGGATCTTGTGATCTTTTGAAATCAACGGTTGAGATGCGGTCAGACCCAGCTGGAGGTGATTGGACCGCTCAGAGGCGGATGAGACGTGGCAGAAGCATTTAATGCCAACGAGTCTTTCTACGGTGAAAACGTGGCATAACCACAGCCAAGTATTATCACAAGGACGAACGCAGCCCGCTAAGACCGTGCGAGAATGGCACAGAACCGTAGGCACGTCATACCGCACCAAACAAGACCGCACGGGAGTAGACCAATGAACAGTGAATCTACCTCAAATCTATAAATACACGACTCTACACATTGAGAAGGGGTTGACAAAAAAGGAGCCCAGAGCTAGGTTAGGAGAGAGACAGGCTTATTGTGAGCTCATCCTAGTCTAGTTAATAGGAAAGATAACATATACATGTAAGTTTGATGATCCATAGTGTGATAACCTTGATCTCTTCAATGATACTCATGCAAGAGTGGAGAAGTTCTTATTTATCAATGTCCATAGCTAAGACCAGCCCATGCTCGATGATTCCGCGGTCAATCATATTGTGCGGATTGAGTGAAACACCTTGGTACGCGGTCTCTCAGGACTGGTAAAGGATAAGAAAATTAGAATATGTTTACCACTGTGTTATGCATCCCTAAGTTGGTAGCCATCATTGGTATCCTTCAAATTTATATCATTAGATATCATTATTGTATCGCACTCACACGTATGCTGCGATATTGATTGCGAGTTCATAATTCCAACAAATAGATTATGCGCTCACAGTTTGGCGCTAGAAACAGAGACATATTGTCTCGGTAAAAGTATTAGTCTTTTCCTATTGACCTTTTGTCTCTCTATTTAAAAGTTATAAGCATGATGCCTCACGTATGAAGAGTAAACCGTAATACTTAGTCCGATTGGTCTGCTACTATTCATGATATTGCAATCTTGTGACCTCTTACCACTGACCTGTGTGTTGAGTATGTTTGCGTATTCAGCAGTGTAGTAGTGAAGATGCGCTGAGGAAGCAAAGCAAAGAAGGAGATGGGATTATGACAATAACCTAACTAATCTTGCATTCGTGAAACCTGTTTGGTTTCTCTTACTTTTTCTATTCAGAATATGGAATCGCAAAAGGAACCGCACGCTGTAAAGAATCCCATACCAACAATGAGGACACGAAGCGCCCAGAAAATCGCAACTAGCTTAGACGCGGTGCACGGAAAGTTGAGTCACAAGCCAAACACCCAATCAGAAGCGGAGAAGGTGGCACATGCAGTATCTAAAGAAGCGGCAAATACCGCAGCAAAAGCGTCCGCGGAATGATAGTAACAGCCCAGATGAAGGTTCTGGAGGAGCGACAAAAGTTGAAAGCGGCTGCCATGTTAAAGGAAACTATGGATAGAAAAGACGCATCGAAGCCTAAAAAATCGATCACATAAGGCATCTGCAGACGCAAGGAATTTGCAATCGATACGGGATGCTGAGGCACAGAAGGCAGAAGCATCAAAAGTTGCCACCAAGAAGAATAAAAGCAAAATAGGTGGAGAAACCGCAGAGGATTACTGCGAATTTCACAGAGTTAAAGGGCACACAACTGAAAGCTGTAAAGCCTCCAGGGAGCGCGCGCAGAACTTGGTAGGACCTCTCCACAAATACGGACTATCTCCAAAAGAGCTGGGAGGATCATCCCGCATGCATCTACCCTATCAAATTCCCGAAAGTGGAGTCCTTTCACCCGTGCGGAACCAACCTATACATCGAGAGGTGGAGGCACGAGGAAAACAACATCTAATCGTTGAAGCTGGTGAAGATTACTCTGTAGAAAAAGAGGTAGAAGCAGAGTTCTATCACCATCGTGAGGTCATTCCGCGAAAGGAGCCATCCCCACAGTCGAATGCATCCATCTTATTGGTAGCGGAGCTAAAAGCAAGCCAAAGAGAGCGAAAAATCTTGGCTG
The DNA here is from genome assembly GCA_023529015.1 of Papaver nudicaule. Classification (NCBI taxonomy): domain Eukaryota; kingdom Viridiplantae; phylum Streptophyta; class Magnoliopsida; order Ranunculales; family Papaveraceae; genus Papaver; species Papaver nudicaule. The sequence continues at coordinate 7,783 of JAJJMA010196096.1, read as the reverse complement.
ACGCAACGTCAATCTTAGCACGGGAAAATGATGAGCTAAAAGAAAATGCAACGGCTTTGGCACAAGCACAGACAGTATAACCTTTGCGCTACCAACTACCAAGAGAGCCAATTCAAGAAGAAGGTTCGCAAAATGTCTGTCATCAAGGCAATCAGGAAAGAAGAATGATCATGCATCCTAGACGAAGAATCCCGCAACCAATGCGACCATGCGGTGATTACTACCAGGGAGGCATAAATTACAGTTACGAAGCAGGAGAGCAGTCTGCGGATGATGGCATGAGGGGAGATTACGAAGAGGACAATTATCACGACGATTATGATGACGAGGATCAGGCAGTGGACGGATCACTCTTCCCTCAGTATCGAAATGAGCTGGAAGAGATAAGGGCTGAGATGAGAGCAATCAGAGCACATCAAGGAGGTAACATGTTGGAAGTGGTGATGCATGACGCCCAAACCACGCCATTCGTTCCAAGGATAGCACTAACCAGAATCTCCAGGAAATGCTCACTCCCATCTTTCTAATGCTATGACGGAACTAAAGATCCCGCAGCACATCTCAAGTATTACGCACGGGTCATGGCACCCTGGGTAAGAAATAATGTAGTAATGTACGCAGGTAGTTCCTATCCATCTTGAAGGGAGTAACACTCTAATGGTACGACAACCTGGCGCCCAATTCCATCGGATCATATGCTGAATTGGCCACCAAGTTAGTAGGGCAATATATGTATAACAAAGCTTTAAGACGGGGACTGACAAGCTTCACGGGTTAATCTCAAAGCCTGGGGAAGATTACAGGGAATACGAGAGAAGATAGGAACATCAGCGATGAGGCCAAAATCAACGACTTTACCTGGGGGTTGGATAGGCATTGTGCACTCTTTGTGGAGATTCATGGATCGGACCCGCAGACAGTGGGAGCATTGTGGATCATTCTTGAAAAGTATGCACGGCTGAGATTCACAGAGATAATCCGCGCGGACAATCGCATAGGTCTTCTGACAATCAAAAAAGCAACCACAAATCGTCTCAAAGTTACAAAAGTTCTCACCGCACCAATTCGGTGGAACCTGAGCCCGCGGAAAAGCGACATTATAACGATACGAAGCAATACGATAGCAAGCGTTTGAAGTCGGGAACGGGAAAGAAGAGCTATGATTACAACGACGCGGTGTTCACCAAGCTAAACACCAGCATTTCGCAAATATTGTGAACCCTTAAATCCCGAGCGGATATGAAGTGGCCTTGGTCAAGAGGACATGCAACAATCTCCAAGGAACGAGAATCACAAGGACTTTTGTGAGTATCACGAGTTCAAAGGGCATCGAACCGAAAATTGCAAGACGTTAAAGGATTACATCCAAGGATTGGTAGATACAGGGGACTTGGCTCAATATGTGCAACAACAGCTGCGAAACCAGCAAGAGAAAACTGTCACGATCCCGCCTAATGATCAAATCGTTCACATGATTACGCACTCGGAGTCCCATGCGCAAACGTTTGTGGGAAGCATAAGCAAACGACTCAGAAAGCGAATAGAAAATCATGAAGTCTTCAGCATGAACGGAGAGGTTGTAGAACAATGGGAAGGATGGATGGCTACGCCATTAAGTTTCTCCGCAGCCGATGTAGACCAAGAGGTAGAAGTTCACAACGACCCACTAGTTTTAACCCTCCACATAGCTGGTTGGAACATAAAGAAAATTTTGATTGACAGCGGAAGTTCTCTAAATGTGATGTTCTATAGCGCATTCCCTAAGATGAACCTCAAAGATGAGCAGTTTTCCCCATCACGGTACACCATCTACGGTTTCAACGGATCAATCTCTAAGCTTAAAAGAAAGATCGTGCTAGAAGTAAAAGTGGTACCTTTGACGGTTAATACCAGTTTCAGCATTGTAGACACGCCATCCCCGTATAATGCCATCATAGAGAGATTGTGGGTACACCAGTTGAAAAGGGTAGCGTCATCATACCACCAACACTTGAGTTTTTCCCATCAATCAAGGAGAAATGCAAATCAAGGGAGACCAGGACATAGCAAGAGAATGTCATGCAATCGAGATAAGAATGAATGCTGAGCGCGCGGAGCGAAATAACAGGAAGTACCGCAAAGAAGAAAAAAAGAATATGGTCATAGACAAGTACCTTGAGGAGTCCAAGGAAAAAAATGTTGATGCATGTACGTACGGATCCCCGGTACGAAATGTCTAGCCCATGGAGGGAAGCAGAAACAAGCAAGAACCTGGCAATACAAAAGCACCTCACAGACATCGCAAGAGAAATCCTTGCTGCCACAGAAAAGCACGTCGGACTCCCAAGAACGTCTAGTCCAAGCATGAGTCCTGACGAATTGGAGGCAATGAAAGCAGTAAAACGCAAAACACATACCAAATAGCAATTAAAGAATGCTCCCCTTTTAGGAGCACCAGAGCCACTTTTCTCCGCAGTAGAGCCTACCAAAGAAGTAAACATATAAGCACCGCGGAGTCGCCCAGAATGATCAAAATTGGAACTCTGCTGGGGGAAGAGCAAGAGAAAGCACTCCATAAATTGCTAATTGAGTACGCAGATATATTCGCATGGAAAAGGGGAGATATGCCCGGCATAAACCCAAAAGTGGTGGAGCATGAGTTGAAGATAGAGCCAGGAACGCAACCCTTTAGGCAGAGATTACGAAAAATATCACCAGACTACCAACACGCGGCTAAAGAAACTTTTGGATGCAGGATTCATAAGGGAAGTCAAATACCCAACTTAGATATCCAATATATATGGTGGTAGTACCAAAGAAGAATGGCAGTGTACGGATTTGCATAGACTTCTCTAATCTCAATAAGGCGTGCCCAAAAGACAGTTACCCACTCCCTAGCATAGACCAACTTGTCGACGCAACCGCGGGACATGAGCTGTTGTCTTTCATGGATGGATACTCAGGTTACAACCAAATCGCACTCGCACCAAAAGATCAGGAGCATACCGCATTTTTCACCCCAAGAGGACTATATTGCTATACGAGGATGTCGTTTGGTCTCCGAAATGCGGGGGCAACATACCAAAGGTTGGTGAACAAGGTTTTGAACCATGGATAGGGCACAACTTGGAAGTATATGTGGATGACATGCTCGTTAAAAGCAAGAAAGCAAGCAGTCACCTTGGGGACTTGAGGGAAATTTTTCAGGCCATGAGGGAATGTCACATGAAAGTAAACCCCGAAAAATGTAATTTTGGAGTCACATCGGGAAAATTCTTAGGATATTTGGTCACGAAAAGAGGAATCGAGGTAGATCCACCCAAAATCCAAGCAATTGTAGATATGCCTTCCCCGCGGAAACTAAAAGAAGTTCAGAAACTCAACGGGAGCCTTGCGGCTTTGGGAAGGTTCATAGCCAGGTCATCAGATAATGCAAACATTTCTTCAATATATAATGAAAAAAGAGAGAAAGTTTGCATGGACGGAGTCATGCCAGCAGGCATTCCAAAAAATAAAGGAGTATTTGGCAGCCATACCTATTCTTCAAAAACCTGAGCGGGATGTTAGCATTGTACATCGCTAACATCGCTAGAGTGCGGCTGGCAAGATGCGCGTGTAACTCTAAAAGTTGGCGGGATACATCAGCCAAGGAAGAGGTTTTCCAAGACAATTCAGCCTCTGCCTTTTTCTCATAAGCTCTATAATCCGCGAGCGCCCTAAGCCCTTTACGTTCAACATCGTAATAAGCTTTTCTATACTCTTTTACTACATCACTTTGCTTATTATATCTAAGTTTCACGTTTACTAATTCAAGTGCGAGTTCTTTATTTTGATTTCGAATCCTGTTAATCGATTCGCGAAGAGATTGAACTTCGCTCGCAACTTCCCCTACTCAGCAGGGGGGATACTTCAGGTAATGAACCAGACTCAAAATAAAGCGGGAAAGAAAAAAAGAATAGGAGTCGTACCTTGCTTAGAAGTCAGCTGAGCACGAAGATCCTCAAGATCCTTACGCAACGCCGCATTCTCTTCGGACATGTTGGTGTTAGATTATGTCAGCTTATCAACCTCAGAAGTAGCGGGACCGGATTCAAGGAGATTCTTCTTCAACTCTTTAATTTGGGCGCGGGCATTTTTCAACTCATTCCGTTCATCAGCAAACAAAAATCCCAGCTGGATAGACTTGAACCGGAAATACTTATACAACATGCAGCAGCTGTACTGATATTTCATCAGCTGAAAAAAATAAAAGACATCATCATGAGGCGCAGTGGAAAGCTCCGCAGAATCACAAAAAAGATTAAGGGAATTACCGCGATGAGATTCATCTGAGGGAATAAATACGCCTCACCATCTGCAATAAGTATCATCTCTTTGACACTAAGGTCAAGTTTCAAACCCGCAGTAAGAGAAGAACTCCAGCTATCACGTACGTCCTCAAAAGGAGCAGTAGCAGTCTCACTACGAATACGGGAACTGATTTCCGGCTCCCCTACAACTGCTGCGGAAGAAGAAGACTGAATCGAGAGATAGCCTCTTGCTCTGGTCCAAGCAAATCCTCTTTCATCATCATACAAGTGAGTCAACAACTCCTCATCGTCAACATCCATGCATACACCAGAATGAGGAGCGGATTGCTGGTTATTAAGAACCATAGTCGACGCAGAAACTTTTTCACCAGTATGTGATGGCGGAATGATAGGCTGTGCCTTAACTTGCTTATCCCAATTCTCGAAGTCAACAAGTACGTCGTCAGTAGCGAAAAAATCCTCCTCTCCTACCGCGTTAAAGGAAATAGACTTATAGTCTGAGTATGGTCAACATTCCCGCGAAGAACATCATTATGCACCTCAGTGTCATCTTGAGTAAGATCCTCGCAATTTCCCCCAGTAGCACCTTGACCAGTGTTGCCGTCAACCGCGCCAGACACACCTATACCAGTACCTTTCTCCTTATCAGAAGAATGTGAGCCAGTATTATCCCCCGCGTCAGATTGTTTTTCATTTCCCTCAGCAATAGTAGGAGAAACCGACAGGTTCTTTAACCTACGAGAATTTCCAGAAGGAGTAACGTCACGTTGCCAAGAGGAAGAACGAGAAGCGGCATTGGGATCCGAACTATGCTCACTATCACCCGCACCTTCGTCTCTTATACGGGAGTCTCCATCAGAATCCTCTTGATCTAAACCTTTGGAATTAGACGATTCGCGGTCCGTGTCACCACGACTTTGCTCTGTCTCTCGTTCTTGTTCATCAGACTCTTCCTCATTATCTTGTTCTTCACCAGCGGGGTCCTTTGCAGCAGAGTTTGATGGCGGGTCATTCACCATCACAATTTCAGAAGAAGACTCAGATGCGACCTTCTTTTTCTTACTCACCTAAGAGGAAACGTAGTCAGCATGGGAATCTATACTCAAGATAAAGACACATGAGAAGTAGTAGCCTTCCGCTTCTTAGACGCCGCTACAACCGAACCATGCTCAGGGACGCCAAATTTCACAATATCCTCGGGAAAATCCTTCAAATCCAGCGCGTATGGACAATATCCTAGCTTTAGGTATGGTTTGGGCAACGCGAGAGGGGAAGGTCCGGGTTCTCCTCACTAAAACCATTTGCCCAGGGACCAACGATCTCACAAGGAGTGTTGTACCAGACATAATCATGATCGGCATGTACCTTATCACTCTTGGAAATGCCTTTGGTTTTACTACCATCAACGTCACAAAGAAAGCGCACTTCAACCTTACTGGCCTGCTTCGGCGTCAGGACGCGCCTTTTTATACCAACACTCCATTTCACCTGTGCAGTAGGCGAAATAAAATAAGCATAGGTCTTGTTGAAATTGTCTGGTGTGTAAGATTTCTGATCAGAAAAGTCGGGCTTAAACGAAGTTATCTTGGTATCCTTGTCACTACGACATGCGCACTCGGTCAATACTCGCCAAAAGATACCTGAGTAAATAACAACATGGTGCCAGTCAGACCCTTCTCTCTTACGGCCGCACAGCACGTCATAAATGAAGTGGTTTGTTTCCTTGGAATCAAACAAAGGGATCCTAAGACCCGCAGCCAGCACACCCACAGTGGTCAGAAGATGGGTATCATCATACTGATAGTTTTTGATCATGTCGAGAGTCAGCACATCACCCTCACCAAAAAATCTAACCTCGAACTTCTCAGCCCAAACTTCTTCTTAATGTCATCAATTGTGCAGTGTTTGAAGGAATAGTTCTCAGGTTTAATAACGATATCAGGATACCGTTCAGCCTTTACCGCGTACGAACCCTTAGAGGGTTTACTCATAGAAGAATCTTTGTCACCAGGAGGGCTGGGAAGCTTTGCGGACGGAACTTTACCAGAAGTCTTAGAAGAAGCGCGCTCACTTTTCCGCAAACCAACCAGTTGACTTAGGGTTCAGTTCAACCCCTTTATCTGCATCAGACGGAGCTATGCGGACATCCTTAGAAGATTTGCTAACAACACGGGAACGCGATTCATTCACTTCCCGAGATGGTCCAGTTTTTGTGACAGAATCCAATCGATCATCTGCTGGGTTCGGTTGAGACTTACTGGAAAATTTCGAACCACGATCTAAGGGAGGCCTCTGCTCATCACGGGACTGGTGTTTACTATTTGGTCCACGACATTGGTCTTGGCGGGAATCCTCACGAGAACGGCGAGGTTCATTCTGATCATCTCAACGAGACGTGTCTTTCCTATAATCATCACGGGAACATCCATCCTTATGTTTATCTCGAGAATGATCCCCACAGTGTGCATCAGGAGAATGCCCGGGCCTATCTTACGTACGGGGACTACGATCAAGATGATGCTTGTGCGTGCGTGGAATCTCTTCTCCACGAGAAGACATGGCGATCTATATCATCAAACAACCGCGGGATCAAAAGGCCAAAAATTGCGAGGAGATAAGCAGTAAATGACCTACCCGCACGGGAAAAATTACGAAAAACAAGAATTTGGGCTTATGATACGTAACAGGGGCAAGTATGTATACATACTTTGTTTCAAACTTATGTTACCCATCATAACCCTAAATCCACAACATGCAAAATACGGGCATAACGCTCCAACGCAGACTCACAGGAACGCATAAGATAGCACGGTGGATTACCCTCAAACACACATATTCATGGAAGGAACAAAGGGCAAGGTGGGTAAGAACCCTAATACCAGTACTAATCCCAAAACCCAATTTCAGCATTCAATTAGGGTTCAAATTATAGAAACACCTTTATTACAAATCAAAGCAAAGATAGATGTGAGGGAGGACCACCAACTGATTTCCTACTAGCCAACCATTAATGAAAGAAAAAAGTAAAGACAAGCAGCAATAATTGAGCAAGAAAAAGGCGAAGTACCTGGAGAAAGTAGAGGTTGCGACAACGACAGTCAAGGATTTGTTGGAAGACAAGGTACAGTTGCAGAAAAAGTAATGGTGGTGTGGTGTGTTTGTCGGAAAAAACAAGAAGAAAGTACAGAGAAGAAGAAGGAGACATAGAAGAAGAAGGAGGAAAAGAATAAAGTTGTTTTGACTTCTTTTCTACCCAAATATTTATAATAGCATTGAAGTCTACTACCCCACAACTCTAGGAGCGGTTAGACAAACGTGGGAATATGGAAAGATTGGATTTTTCATTCCGATTCTACCCCCGATAGAATTCGAAAAGAAAGGGGCACACTGTAATAGCACATTTGTCACGACGCACGTGGAAAGATCTGGAGGCAGTAGCAACATAATACGTTGCCTGGAGACGCACCTAGAAGGGGCCTAAAGTTGCTTTATGG
>JAJJMA010196093.1:0-18399 GCA_023529015.1 Papaver nudicaule | reverse complement strand
AATATGCGCTACGGAACTTCTAGGGTTTACGATACAAGATCTACCTTGCGAAGTTTCTATCAAATCTTGGTCGTGATAAGATTGAAATAATTCAATCGACCCAAGATACAGGTTCGGGAATTTAACTTCCGACATGTGCTTCACGATCCTCAAGTGAAGTCTCTCGATATTCGTAGTCCAAGAAAAGGACTTCGAGATGACGACCAACCTTTATGCAAGGATACATAGATGTGTAGAGGATTGGAATTGTATCTTGCAGAAGGTCATCTATTTATAGTGATCATCAATGGAGGCTTTGCTTAAAATTTAAGCAACCTTGAGTAGGGCTCAAGCAAGTTCCGGATCTTAAAATTCCATAGCTTGAATACACAGTCTCAATCTTCTTCTAACCTTTGGTTAAGACGAATGGTCATAGGAAGACTCATCTTGATAGAAGGATGGCAATTTAGGTTCAAGCTAGTTTAACATTGTGTGGATTAAGTAGTTGAATTCCATGAGCCAAGTAATGTCTAAGTTCGAAAACTAAACATACCCAACCGAAAACTTCAATGGAAGTTTTCCATGGCTTATATGAACGCGTACATAGAGCGGGTATTTTGGAGTTCAGGAGAAACAGAGAACTCATATGAACGCGTACATGAACGCGTTCATATACAACGCTCGTTCTCAGGAATGCCTTGTGCAACATGTGTACGCGTTCATGAACGCGTAGACTGTTGAGGTCATTTCATGAGACAACTCAACTTACTCTCCTTAGGCATATGATCACGGATGTGACTAATGCAAAAGGGTATAATCTACTTAAAAACCTTCGGATCATATAAACAACATCATAGACTATTGATATGATAGAATGGCAAATACGAAAGAAAAACCTTTCTAACCTTTAGTGAGGACGTTATGATTTATCAAGTAGTAAGCTCTGGTCTTCATCTTCAATGGTCTTCGTCTTGATTACCTAAAACTATCCTAGTCCGAGTTGTAGAGTAAACTTATCAAGGATTGTGTTTTTGTCATCTAAACTTGACAACTGACTTGAGATAGCAATATCAGTGGGTTCAACCGAGCAATGCTCTAACATCCTCTTTCATGCTCACGTACCCCTACGCAAACACTGTGCATGGTCTACATGATATATTTTTGGTACAACCTTCTTATGGATCAAGACGAGTCTTTTCACTTACCTAAGGTGACTTTGGATACATGCGGTTCGATAAGATTGGGTTGGACTTTGAGAAAGCTATGGACATCCATTGTTCGTGAACTTACTTGAGCCCTACTCAAAGGTTGCTTAATCTTTAAGCTAGACCTAGTCACCTTCTGCAAAGATACATTCGTATCCTCTACATATTATTGTGTATCTTTGCATAAAGGTTGGTCGTCATCTCGCAACCTGAAAAGACGAGGGTACCGAGTACACCACCAATCTTTTATTTTAGTCCTCCTATAAGTCAAACCTTGAACGGTTCCTGTAACCAAGAACTCAAGAACAAGATCTCTTTTGTCACTGATTGATTCACACAAGGGAGTCAATACAAGATTCTGAAAGGTTATGTCAACAACCAAGTACGATACTTTAATTATAAATGACAAGTCAAATATAATGTGGAAATAAAGTAAAGTACACACAAGAATTTTGTTAACGCGGAAACTACAAATTTGTAGAAAAACCCCGGGACCTAGTCCAGTTTGATTACTCTTAAGAATTAAGCTGCCAACACACCTACTCTCAGACTTCGGACTAGCTGGTGTAGTAGTCACGAAGATTTTCCCTCAGTATTCCTACGCATCCAACCATAGCAAGGTGGTCACGCACATGTACTCCCCTAAACAAACAGACGTCCTTGTCGATCAAGGTTTACTTGGTAATAAACCCCTTGATATATCGATCAAGGTTTCAAAACCAAAACTCCCGAAAGAGCAACCTTGTCATCCCAGTGGGAATCAAGCAAATAGCTGGATGCAGTACAATATTATGACCGTGAAGAACAGTGTACCTGCAATAATAAATCCAATAACAACAATCTTGATTCCACTCAATATCTATATTTTAGGCACATAAACCGAAAGCGGCTTGCTGACAAATCCAGGTTAATAGATAAAGAGTTTGTTCTAATCACAACGATCTTGAGTGGCCTTATAGCAGAAGAGAATGACCATATAATAAACAAGATCGCAAGGTTTGATAGACGTGATAAAACATAACACAAGTACAATACAAAGAAGACTAGTAAACATAAACTAGTTTCCCGTAAGAGGTACTTCTAGGCTTCTTGATCCCCAAGAGAAGACTTGCACTAATCCAGACCGAAAGAAAAAGCTTAAAGGTAACTGAAAGAAAAAGTGAATAAACACAAGCTTACAATTCCGAAGAAGAGTTTGGTAGAGGGACAAAGCTTTAAGGAGAGAAACCACTCCTATTTATATTGACTAAGGCTTTAACTTTGAAATGAGGTTAAGTAAATTTCGGAAATTCATTAAAGCACATTTCCACATTTAGTTCTGAAATACCTCACATAGACTCATAGCGACATTTTACATTAATGAAAAATATATTTCATTTCTTGAAATATATTTTACATTAATGGCACATACAGCAAAAAAGAAAAAGTACTATATTTCATATAAAAGAAATATAGTGCTTACCAAATATGCTCCCTGGGAAAGAGCTCATTTCGAAAAACGTGTCCTATTGTTTCGAAAATCTCTTTAAGGTATTATTACTTCCAAATGTCTTCATCAACTTTGATAATGTCGACATTACTTCTTAGGCTTTGCTGGACGGGCCAGAACGATCCTAGGTGGAAGTGGGATCTGGTCCAACGTGGTTCAACGTTCCGCATAAACGTATCATCATAGACGTGGACAAGCCTTGTGTGTTAAGCTTAAGTGAACACGTAGGTTCAAAGGACATTCCGAATCATACAAAAAGATATACCAATGAAAGTACGGTGTATGATTCTCCGAGTAATAGCAAAATGTTGAGTCTCCCGAATTCTCGATTCCAATATAGATTATCACATTAATGATATCCAAGAATTCAAATCAAAACATCAAATGAGAAATCAAATGAATATTTGATCAAGTCGTATATATATCCATACGAAGATCTAATCACGTACAATATTGATCAGAAATCATGTGTCTACTAACTAGAGCGACGAACCATATTTCTGATTATGACTCACACAAATTTAATTGTACATTGAAGATGAACAAATTCAAACTTCAAACTGAGAATATAAAACTCATTAATTCGTTGAAGCACAAATCAAAATAGTAGAGTTTGAACTTCGAAAATACGCATTCTGAGATAACCAATACTAGGTTTCGAAATCCACATTCTGTTTGGCGAAAACCAAATTGAGGTTTCGGATCCTTGAGTTCATATATAACTAGAACAAAATTTAGGTTCCCAAATCAAGATTGCGTATAGCGAAACCAAAGTAAGGTTTCGAACTTTAGATTTTGTTTTAACAAAACCTTGGTTAAGGTTTCGAAACAAGAAACACATATTAATCTCGTCATAAATGTTTGGTGTCGAACTTGAGAGCCCTTGTGGTCAAGAGACGATTCAGCATCACACCTTTTTGTCCTTGACGAACAGGTTTATTTCCCGGTTCACATAAACCTTTAGGAAACCCCAGGGTCTTTTCAACCTTTTAGAACTCACATGGTCAAGACACATTAGTCTCGATTCTCAAGTCACTGTTAGCCAACAAACATCGTTTCAAACTCAAGTTCTCTCATTGGTCACAACATTTAAGTTTCGGACATAGTAACTTATGGATACAAAAACTAGATTATGGTTTCGAAATCAATGTTAAGTTTTACCAAAACCTACATTGAGGTTTCAAACTCTGAAAGTCCATAAGATGAGATAACAGGAATATGGTTTCGAAATCTAAAAGTATGATATGGCATTCTAGATGTTCATATGTAAAGAATCAAATAATGATTCATAACTGCTATATCCAACTCGCAGGTTTTAGGAAAAACCTTATATCACTTAGAGACGGAGAAGAAAAGAAATCTCTAAGGGATATGGAACGTCATAAGGACTTATATCTTAGACATACTGATCACAAGTGATCAAGTCATAAGGTAAATCTCAAGCATTAAGTTATATTTTGTCTTTTGTATCACAAGTGTAAAAGATAATGGAACCGCGTTATTTAGATTCACTAAAACCTCTTGAATGTGAAGACGGATGTCTTCGTTTGATCTTCAGTCTTCTTCAACTCTTCAAAATAGCACTGATTCTAAATCCTACCAAAATCTTCCACAAACTAAATCTAACTTAATGAAGTCTTTACTTAATGTGTGTTGCAAGCGGTCGAGTTTTGATCACTAAATTTGACAACTAAGCTTGACATACCAACACTTAGCGAGGTTGACCGAGCCATGCTCTAACAAAACCTTTTAAAATTAAAAATGCAACCGTTGGGTGTTGGAATTTCTAATCAAATGGCTACCAAAACAAGATCGTGGGATAACACTGTATAAGATGATCAACGGATACCCAGTTTCTGCCACAATTCGGAAACCCAACTTTCCGAAAAATTTGGTTTTTTGTACAGAAACTTCCTCAATTGTTTCTATTCCACCAAGTGAAATTAGTTCTAATTTAAAATATAACAAATAAAATTTGTTAGGGCATTGTCCGGTAAAACCCACTAGCGTTGGTATGTCAAGCTAGTTGTCAGTTTTAGGTGTCAAAACACAATCTTGATTTAGCCTACTAGAGTTTATATTTCGGAATTGGGACATAGACAAAGTAGTAGAGCTTGAAGACGGAGACTGTGAAGACAAAGAATACATCAATTATTTTTCATCGGCAAAAGGTTAGTATGAGTTATGACTTTTATGGAAGTTCTGCTATTCTACTTATTCTATCTTTTGAAATAGTCGGCTACTTTAGTAGAGATACTAATAGCGATTGAGATCGTGTTCTTGTCTACATGACCATGTGTTATGTTGGTATTTTTTCCCACGAATATTAAGGTTACAAGAATGCATGAGATAGTTTCGATGCCATATTTCCATAGCAATGGTTTGCTTGCAAATCACTTGTTGGATATGCGTGAATCTAAAGGAGTACTCTTGAGCAAGAGTCCAGTGGATTGTATCTGAGGGCGTCTAACACGTGTAAGTACTCGCCCAGCCCAAAACTTCCAGCGGATCCAGTTAAACCCTAATTCTGAGTAACGGCGGTTCACGAACCGGTTCGTGAACAGTGACTCCGGATTTCACTCCTGAGTTCCAAAACATCAATTTGCACACGTACATGTACGTGAACCACAAATTCGATGTATTGGGTCGTAATTCAGAAGGGCGGTTCCCGAACCGTCCAAGGTGAATATTCTCTGGAATTTTCATACGGGTTAAACTATGACTCCTTTATCTCTTAGTTGGACTTGGTTATCACGAATATTATCTTCTGTGGTCCATCTAACGAATCTCAATGAGTCAATAAGATAAAGATTATCTCTGGTTTGTTGGATTTCTATCTTGAAGTGGTTAAGAGCTAATAAACCACTTGGAAGATAAATGTTTAATGAATTCCAATTGAGATAAATCTTTGTTTACTTGGTTTGCAAGTTAGGGTTTCCTAAACTTGTGGGACAAGTAACTAGTTGTTTTATTCCTAAACAACCTATCTTATTGATGCTATAAATAGAGGGTTTCAGGATGAAAAACCACAAGCATCAAGCATACATGAAGTTTCTACGTGGAATTGATAGTAAACTCTTTTCACTTTGGTGAATGTTTGTTGTGGTATAGTCATCCTCTATTAGGTAGCAATTCCTCTTTTGGAATTACCTAACGACTATAAAGACTTCTCTTGAGAGTTGGGAAGCACAGGTAGATAACGTACCTTTGTGGTTGTTATCAGATTTACCGGTAACCTCAGTAACCTAATTACGTTCTTGTGTATTTCATAGTCCTTCTCTTCTGTTATAAGGCTATTCAAGAACTGGTTAAGTTACGTAAAGATTTAAAGGAAGCAACGCACGGCTGCAGTCGGTGTTGTAAGACCTAGTTGCTCCAGTTGTATAAGTTTCTTAAGTGATTGTTCTTTTACAACTGAGGTAGAGACAAGTTGGGCATAGTTTACTCGGTTTACTTGTCAGCCCCCGCTTGTAAGTAGATTTCCGTATGACCTGGAGCAATCCGAAGGAAGTCACTTTGTGTATGTCAAACTGATAGAGGACAATTCAAACATACAGTTGATAATTGAGGTTGCAAAGTCGGAATTATTGACACAAGCCTTTAACAACGGTTAAAGCAACTCCTAGGCCTGTAAAGGACGTTAGCTAGGGGAATCAAGTGCGTAAAGATCTGTGGGGGATTTAGAGACGTAAGGAGTGCGAAAGTATCCATTTCGCTTGGAGGGCTTGAATTGGTCTTTGCTACATCCCAGACCGAAGTCAGATAGTAAGCTAGTGTTTGTAGACAGTTTGTACTGTGTGGTGCTCAATCTGGACGTGGTCCCGAGGTTTTTCTACAAGTCGTAGTTTCCTCATTAAAAAAATCTCCGGTGTCTTGTGTGCTTTACTTTCCGCATTATATTCTCTGATTATATAATTAAAGCATAAAAAAGAAGTACGTTATTCATAACCGTCGAGTTGGTCCTTCATCCATCCAGGGGATTTGCCAAGCCTTGTCTTGCATTGGACCGATCACTTGTGATCCGACTCTGGTTATCAGATTTGGATATTGATTTTTGAGATCGTCCATACCTAACCATAAAACTCATGAGCCCAAACGAAAAGTTGGTAGTATTTCGGTAACCCTGCTTTTTCAATTGGTATCAGAGTCGGTGAACACATAAAGGACGCAATTGTCTGTGTTTGTCGAGGCTTGTGAGTTATGGAACAAAGCATAAGAGCTTGTAACGTACCACCAAAGTTTGATGGCACAAATTACCTATGGTGGAAAACTGCTATGATATGATATTTGCAAGCTCGGGATTTCAAAACCTTGGTCTATGTCGAAAAGGGATACACACCTCCAACCATCCTGGTAGAAGGTGAGTATGTCCCCAAAGACATTGACGATTATACTGACGTGGAAAGTCAAGCCGCCAAGCAAAACTATGATGGGCTAAACGCTATCATTCTTGCAGTAACACCTGAACTTTTCCATCACGTGGCCACATGTGAAACCTCTCAGGAGTCTTGGGATAGATTAAGGACTGTGTTCGAAGGGAATTCAGCAGAGAAAGAAGCTAGACTTCAGAACCTCATGTCTGACTGGGAGAACCTTCAAATGCTTGAGGATGATACCTGTTTTTACCTGGGAAAACAAGTGTACCGTCTCTGGGTACTTTCGTAGTGCTCGGAGATCAAAGTCGAACAAGGCAGGCCTAAACCAAGGATGGCCGTTCCCACCTTGCTTCGGTCACAGAGAGGATAGAGGTTGGTCTAGGGAGGGAAACAGCGAAGAAACTTGAGATCAGGTTGAGGATGTGTTTTGGGTGTAAGAGTTCAAGATTTCCGTCGTGAAGTCGACTGGAAATCTCCAAGGCTAGAACGTATTTTGATTCTCAGGTGTTTTCTCTGAGGCTCTTGATTGTTTTTGTGTGTTCTGAACATTTTCGATGTTCTTAATGTTCTGCCTTGGAAAATAGAGGAAGCCTCTATTTATAGTTTGAACTCACCCTGATCTCTCGACAGAGAAGGTGGACGTCGTGGAAGAGTGGAGGAGTGGAGGACATGCGTTGGTTTCCGTAACTGCCTGAGTTGTGTGGAACATGCCCACTCGTGCCATCTTCTCGTAACTGCCCACTATCTCCATCAGTTTCTTTCAACTGTCGTAGACCGCCAGACCAATACCCCTAAAGTTATCCCCCCGTGTGATGTTTTGATGTCTCGAGCGAGTGATACGCGGATGTTGCGTGGTCGAGTTGAGTAGAGTAGGGTTGTACGACTGATTGTCGTGACCAACATGATGTAGTGTCTCCTGGACACAAGCGTAGGAGTGGCCTTGGTCTTTGGCCAAGGCCATAAGTGCTTGATGGCGCTTTGGCGCTAGTTAAGGTGGCGCCACGGCCTTGGTTTTTGGCCAAGGCCAAATTGAAAATGCGCCTTTGGCGCTGGTGATGGTGGCGCCATGATTCATGGCGCCACGGCCTTGGCCTTTGGCCAAGGCCAAATTAAGAATGCGCTTTTGGCGCTGGTGATGGTGGCGCCATGATTCATGGCGCCACAGCCTTGGCCTTTGGCCAAGGCCAAATTAAGAATGCGCTTTTGGCGCTGGTGATGGTGGCGCCATGACTCATGGCGCCACGACCTTGGCCTTTGGCCAAGGTCAGTCTAAAACGTGTTTTGGCGTTGGATGTGGGGGCACCATGGCTCATGGTTTGTGGTGCCATGCTATGTGGCATTTATGGTTTTCGGCGTCTGGCCAAGGTCGACTTTGGGGCAGCCTGTGCCTTAGTCGCGATGTGAGTGCCTGTGCTACAACACATCTGAGGTCATGGCATGTTTATCCATGGTATGCTAGACCTTCCTGAACTTGGGATTAGGTCTGCTTAGGCCTATTTAGGCTGGTGTATGCTTCTCAGAGAGCTCTGGACCGGCCTGGAGCTTCAATATTCCTGAGGTTCGCACCGAGACTCGTATGTTGAGTCGTATATTAAGAGGAAATCCATGAGGATACGTCTCTGTCGATTCTTCACCGTGTACCATCAAGCGAGGTCTGGCTCTGAGCTGATCAATGGGTTTAATATGTTGGTGGAATCATTAGTACTGCTCTACGATATTACCCTCCCCACCGGGGTTATAAGAGAGAGCTCATAGAGAGTTTGTTCGGCTCATGGAATGGGTTGCATTCTGAGCTATAGAGATGAGCCTGAATAGGCGACTGCCTTTAATAAGACATGTTTTTCGAGAGTGTTTTGACAATCTTGTCCCTCTCTCATTTTTCACCATCTACAATACCTTTGAAGAATTTAACCACAAATTGTCTGAGATAGTGAATGCATGTCACACCTTAGGAAAAGCTATTCTGGAAAGGGACATTGTGTGTAAAATTCTGAGGTCTTGTATAACTCAAAGAAACATGCCATCCAGGAAGTACACGGTTTAACTATAACAAGAAGTGACCTTGTTGCTAAGTTAAAAATCTTCGATCATGAGCAAAGTAACCCTATAAACACTGGTTTCAGAGCTACTGAAAAAACAAGGAAACTTGTAGAAGAAAAGTGTACTTTGAATACCAACTCCAGCAATCATAGTGGGGATGAATCTGAGGAAGAGTTATCTTTGATTACTCGCCAGTTTAGAGATCTTCTAAAGAAGAGAGGTAAACGATTCATTAAGAAAGCCCCACCATCATCTCCTAAGCCTCGTGATAGAGTCCCTCCTAAAGAAGAGAACAAAAGGGGAGATGATGATAATGATATGCCACAGTGCTATAAATACAAAGGATTTGGCCACTTAGCTGAAGAATGCCCCAATTTGAAAAAATATATTGGAGGCAAGGCCTTTGCTGCTACACTTGATGATTCATCAGATATCTATAATTCAGATGATGAAGAAAGTGAAACTTCTTTCATTGCAGAATGTGTCAATTCTGATAAAATGGGTGAATATTCCAAATCAGAATCAGAAGGATGTCCCATCCCCATGGACACAACTTCTAGTGACACCTCATGCAAAGAAAAAATCATTACAATCAAGCACAAACAACGTCTTATCAGATGTAACTTCTGCGCTAAAAAGGTACATGATTACAAGCAGTGTCATGTATACAACCGAAAGGTTAAGTATGCGAAACAACTACAGAAGAAAGAGACAAGACTCATGAATGTTATTCGAATCTTTGAAGCTGCCAATGACTTGGAAGCAAGTAAGGATCAAAAACAATCAAACTCCTTAAGGGCAACACAAGGAGTTGGAAAATTCAAGAGAGTCAGATCTAAGAATGGCAAACTTAGTTCAGAAAAAGATCCAATATCACACATAGAGCATAATCATGCTCTTCCCTCCTCGCACTAGTTGCAAGAAGGATTGATATCTCGTTCATTGCCCCTTGGGATGAGATGTCACAGTGTGGTCGGGCAAAGTGTCCTAGAGTCTTTTTCATATTCTTGTATATGTTTTGAAGTAATTGATAACCCCCAATTAATACCTTTTCTATGTCACTAGACAAAAGTGTAATATTGAGCCAGGCTTCATGGAACTTATGACCCTCTCACTGGTCGAATTGTCTACACAAAAGGGAAAAATTGATATTGGGTAACTCTGAAAGTGAGACACATCAATGAAATAAAAAAATACACGTGTACATGGTTCACAAACCGTCCCGCTTTCTCCGTACGATATTAGGGTAAATTTGTATCGTATCTAGTAGTTATGAGAATCCTTATCTCTTCGAAAATTCTTGGAAGAACTGTTTATAAAGAAATGAGAAGTCTCTTCTTATTCTCACATTAAACTCCTCATCATGGTAAAACTCCTTGCTATCACCTCCCCAAGCAAGGATTTTAAGTCAACTGACAAGGATACCATGAAGCTAGAAGATCCTTTGAAAACAACCAAAAGCAAAGGAAAGAAACCCTGGTTCAAGAAAAGAAGAAGAGATCTAAGTCTGACAAGGATGAATAACCTTCTCGGAATAATCAAAGGATTACATCTACTCTCAAAGAATGCAGAGAAACAAAAAGAAAAGTAAGATCTCTTGGGGAAGTGTTTCTAAAAACTCTGGCTGTTCAACAAGCTCTTGTAAAACAACAAGAAGAGCTTATGAAAGAAGTTCATAAGGCATCTGTAAGTGAGCCTAAGAGATTCGATCTGGAAATTCCTATGCCTATGAATGAAGATCAAGACATTGAGGAAATCAATAACTTCGTCATGACTTTTTCCAGTAGATTAGTTGATTCCTTGTGAGAACTTGTTCTTACTTTTGCCTAAGGAATATAAACTATATCTACAAGTAGTTTGTCTTTTCATGCTTTTTAGAGTTTTTCACTTTATTCCATTAATAAATTAAAGTTCGTTTTAGATAATTATTAATGATGTTTGGAATACTTGATCTGTCTACCTCAATCTTATTGCAATACATAGCTTTTTCCATTACCTCGGTAAAGTTATGTCTATTACAAAAGTTAAGCTTTTTCTCACGATTAAGAAACTTTTGATTATATTGTTTTTAGGGTTTTCACAAACTCGGAATCATATACTCTTTTCCAAATATCTGGCTAAGGAAAAGAAACTATAAACAAAAGAAAACTGGACATTAAATTGTTTGTCCAAGTTAGGCTTTGCATGTTGCTCTTTATTGAATAACACCACATGGGGGAGAGTTCTTAAATGAGTTTACGCTTAATAACAAATCTTTTTGGGGAGCGTGGATGTGGAATATTAGGAGAAGGTGTGTCTATATTTCTCCAAAGATGAATCAAGTTAGAAATCTTCGTTCTGATTTCCTAGTTATGTCATGTTAAACTGGTATGCGAGTACTTAACTTGACTTATCTCTATAGGTTTGAAACCCTAGTCTCAAACTACTTTGTCATATTTTTGTGGCAAATAGGGGGGAATACATATGGTTCTTGTTCTTGTGGCTCACAACCATAGGGGGAGAACATCATGTGCTTACTTGTTGTACTTTTTCAAAGTATCAAGTAAGGGGGAGTAATTAAGTTAAGAAGAAGCTTCGTATCAGGTATGAGTAGAATCACTTTAAAAGTTTTGATACACGGACTTTAAAGTTTGGTCAGATTCTTACTCTTTACACAAACAACATGTGGGATTAGCATATTAACCCATGTAAGCTTGAGCGTACCTTTGTGGTTGTTTGAGCTGGATATGTTGTAGGTGTTATCTACGAATTCATCAACAAGAGTTAAACAAACACATCAAGACTCAAGGGAGAAGTTGAAGAATTCAAGAAATCAAGATACATCTGGTTAGTACTTAATTGTATATCTGTTGAATCCTTATGTAAATTGGTTTTGCCACTAAAATTGACAAAGGGGGAGATTGTTAGGGCATTGTCTGGTCAAACCCACAAGCGTTGGTATGTCAAGCTAGTTGTCACTTTTAGGTGTTAAAACACAATCTTGATTTAGCCTACTAGAGTTTAAATTTCGGAATTGGGATATAGACAAAGTAGTAGAGACCTTGAAGACGAAGACTGTGAAGACAAAGAAGACACCAATTATTCTTCATCGACAAAAGGTTAGTAGGAGTTATGACTTTTATGAACTTCTTTTATTCAACTTATTTTATCTTTCGAAATAGTCGGCTACTTTAGTAGAGATACAAATAGCAATTGAGATCATGTTCTTGTCTACATAACCATGTGTTATGTTGGCATTTGTCCCACGAATACTAAGGTTACAAGAATGCATGAGATAGATTCGATAGCATCTTTCCATAGCAATGGTTTGCTTGCAAATCACTTGTAGGATATGGGTGAATCTAAAAGAGTATTCTTGAGCAAGAGTCCAGTGGATTATAGCTGAGGGCGTATAACACGTTTAAGTACGGGCCCAGCCCAGAACTTCCAGCGGATCCAGTTAAACTTTAATTCTGAGTAACGGCGGTTCCCGAACCGGTTCGTGAACAGTGACTCCGGAAATTTCTCCTGAGTTCCAAAACATCAATTTGTACACGTACGTGAACCACAAATTCGATGTATCTGGTCGTAATTCAGAAGGACGGTTCCCGAACCGTCCACATGGATATTCTCTGGAATTTCACACGGGTTAAACTCTGACTCCTTTATCTCTTAGTTGGACTTGGTTATCACGAAAATATCTTTTGTTGTCCATCTAACAATTCTCAATGAGTCAATAAGATAAAGATTATCTCTGGTCTGTTGGATATCAATCTTGAAGTGTTTGTGAGCTAACAAATTTTTTTTTTTTTTTTTTTTTTTTTTTTCCAATTGAGATAAATCTAGGTTACTTGGTTTGCAAGTTAGGGTTTACCAAACTTGTGGGACAAGGAACTAGTTGTTTTATTCCTAAGCAACCTATCTTATTGAGTGCTATAAATAGAGGGTTTCAGGACGAAAAACCACAAGCATCAAGCATACATGAAGTTTCTCTGTGGAATTGATCGTATACTCTTTTCACTTAGGTGAAAGCTTGTTGTGGTATAGTCATCCTCTATTAGGTAGCAGTTCCTCTGTGGGATTTACCTAACGACTATAAAGACTTCTCTTGAGAGTTGGGAAGCACACGTAGGAGATTGAGACCTTAGTGGTTGAAATCAGATTAACCTATAACCTTGGTAACCTGATCACGTTCTTGTATATTCTACGGTCTTTCTCTTCTGCAATAAGGCTATTCAAGAACTGATACGTTACATACAGGGTTAAAAGGAAGCAACGCACGGCTGCACTCGGTGTTGTAAGACCTAGTTAGCTCCAGTTGTATACGTTTCTTAAGTGATTTTTTTTACAACTGAGGTAGAGACAAGTTGGGTATAGTTTACTCGGTTTACTTGTCAGCCCCCACTTGTAAGTAGATTTTCATATGACCTGGAGCAATCCGAAGGAAGTCACTTTGTGTATGTCAAATTGATAGAGGACAATTCAAACATATAGTTGATAATTGAGGTTGCAAAGCCGGAATTATTGACACAAGCCTTTAACAACGGTTAAAGCAACTCCTAGGCCTGTAAAGGACATCAGCTAGGGGAATCAAGTGCGTGACGATCTGTGGGGGATCTAGAGACGTATGGAGTGCGACAGTAGCCAGTTCGCTTGGAGGGCTAGAATTCATCTCTGGTACATCCCAGACCGAAGTCTTATAGTAGGATAGTGTTTGTAGACAGTTTGTACTGTGCGGTGTTCAATCTGGACGAGGTCCCGAGGTTTTTCTACAGGTCGTAGTTTCCTCGTTAAAAAAATCTCTGGTGTCTTATGTGCTTTACTTTCCGCATTATATTCTCTGATTATATAATTAAAGCAAACACAAGAAGTACGTTATTGTTAACCTGATTGTTGTCCCCAATCCATCCAAAGGATTTACCAAGACTCTGTCTTGCGTCGGACTGATCCCTTTTGATCCAAACTCAGGTTAAACAGATTTGGATATTGATTTTTGAGATCGTCCAGATCTGACCTTAAGTCTCACGAGCCCAAACGAAAAGTCGGTAGTATTTCGGTACCCCTACTTTTTCAGTAGCTCCTTTATTTCTCTGAACTGCTTAGTACGAGTCTTCATTGCTGATACATGCGCTGCTACTAGACTTGTTAGTTCCATCATTCGATCATAGATAGCTCCGATTTTGATTTCTGCTATACTGCTCTGCTGATTTTCTGTATCGTCTGTGCCTTCTCTGTCGTTGCGCTGGTTTGCGGATCTCTGCTGATTTTGCTTTTGTTAATTTATCTACTGCGCTGGAGCTCATTTTTCTGCTTTGCTGCTCACTGATCATATCTGCGGATACCTGCTTTGGGTTTTGATTAATGAAGGGTGGTGTTATGGTGTGAGCTACTGGATTTTCACAAATCTTAAGCAAACCAAAATGGTTTCTACTTTATGGAACATCTCTCACTGGCTTCTATGAAATTCTCCCTGCGGTTTTTAGCGTAGCTTCGAACGCGCAGCTTAGATTTCTTAATTTTGTGATTTTCTTGGTGGGGGTTTTGGGTGAATGATTCTCCAAGTGTTCCAATATCTGACCGGACTGGGTTCTTTTTCCATACGCGGACGATTGACGCGCTAAGAAGAAAAAATGGACGATGTTGCTGAAAATGACCTGACAGTTTTGAAAAATATTTTCTTTCTCCTCTTTCTTCTAAGTAATTTTTTTCCTGTGATTTGTGGTTAAGCTTTCGCGAGCGTGTATTTCTAAGAAGGGAACTTATCACAACTTCTCTCACCGTGATCATGCGGAATCGGTCGGAAAAAAGAAAAAAAATATGAAAACTTGCGGAATGAAAGCAACATATTAAAGCAGTAAAAGTAAGTTGCTGAAATGTAAATGTGGACAAGTTCTTGCTTTCACAAGATCTTGAAGGAAAGCGATAAAGGTGCTAAAAAGAAAGAGTTGAATGTAAATGACTGAAATGTAAAGAGTGCAATATGTAAAGAACTGGAAGTAAAGAACCGGAAGTAAAGGAATGAAAGTAACGATGAACCAGAAGAACTCGAAAAAAAGCGAAAACAACCAAGAAAAAACGACTATTTTCCGATTGCAGAAGGTAAGTCGAGTCGCCTTAGTCGGCGCCAAAATGTAGCTGCTAGAAATTTACTAGGCTCAACTACCCCAAGCTATTTCTACTCATGTGCACTAAACCCGTATCAAAGATACTGCTCCACTATTGGTGGTTCCGCACAAGGCTAGAACAACACCATTAGGACATTAAGCTAAGACCAAGACAAGATAGAAGAACTCCTTGTTATATTAGAATCACCCTGAAATCGGATCGACCTCTGGATTCCTTCATGAAGGGAAGTGGTCCTATATTTATAGAAAAATCACTAAGGACAGACCCTCGGTGATCCAATACTACTAGGCTGGATATACCAGTTACAAGTTGTGGCGGTTACATTCGGACCTTCCCTGTGGAGCGGAGGGTGCGTAGGACCATGCGTCATGTGCTTACATGGGTACTCCGCTGAGAGGGGTCCGCTGGCATAAGCTGCCTTACATCTTCTTGCGGTGGCTTTTAGTCCTAAGGTGTCGCGCTGGTCTTTAGGGTACATACGAAATATGGCAGCCACAAAAAGGATTTCTTCAACTAAAACCTCTTAGTAAAATAAGGCTTTCTTTCAGGCACCTAGCTATGATATTTTTGAGTCGATTATGGAAGTCAGTTATTCAAAGGAGTACGGTGTATCAATTAATCCATGGGTTCCTGAGGCATCCCTAATCTTTAAATCTCATTCGCAAGAAGCTCGACATTGGATAGCTATTAGAGGATTGCCCTTTAATCTCTGGAACTGGGAGAATTTTGAATTCTTATGTTCCGGATGGGCTAATATCATTGATGTGGATGATAATACACAACATAAATCCAGGCTTAGCATTTGCAAATTAATGGTGGAGTGTGAAATTGGTGAAATTCCAGGTGCGACACCCTTTAGTGATTTTTGGGTTTCAATAAAATGGTTGCAGGATGAAGTAGCTCCTGTGACCCTAAATCCATCGACCAATCATGCCAAGATGAAGTCCATCATTGTTCAACCTGATGCTCTCTTATTTTCTCCATTTGCTTTGACTGGCCATAATGACAGGATCTCTAACCAATCTTTTTCTACTTCGACATTTATGAATACTCGTCATAGTCTCTCTCCGGATTTGGCGCCAACTAACTCAGAGTTTAATAATGGGATTTTAAATGATTTGAAATCTACGGGTGCTAGTCTTGGAATCTGGCTTCTGAGTATGATTGGGTAACTGTTAGTGGGGGAAAACAGTTTTCGGGTTTGGTATAGTTATATGGGTAGAAAAGGGCGGTGTTACTGGGGTGGTTCAAGTGAATCCAGGTTGGGTAAGAAACAAATATGGAGAGAGGTTGTTTTTAAACATACAAACAGGTTAAGCATTTCCAGTTCTTCTAAACTCTCTGAAACTCCTATTTCTTCTCAGTTGCCTACGGAAGATCCACTAGAGAATCGAATTAATTTTCATATTCAATTCAATAAAAGGATGAGAATAAATTTTTCAGAGGGATAAAGAAAGGTGGGCCAAAGACGGTGAGAAAAATTCCAAATATCTTCATAAGGTAGCTTCTTTTCAATACAAGCTCAATAGCATAAATTGTCTGAAAATTATCGATGATTCTTTGTGCTTTGATAAAGATACTACAATTGCTTAAGAAGCGGAGAATTTCTATTCTTCTCTTTTTTCGGAGAGTTTTCCTATAAGGCCTTGTTTTGATGAGTTAGAGATGCCTTTTATTTCCCTGGGACAAAAAATTGCTTTATAGAGACCTTTTACCGAAGATAAGGTAAAAAAATGTGATTTTCACTTTGGGATGAATAAATCCCCCGGCCCCAGGGGTTTCTCAATGGAGTTTTTTAAGGCTTCTTGGGATATTATAAAATGTGATTTCATGAAGGTTGTTAGGAAGTTTGAGACTACAAGTTCTTTAGACTGGCGGCTTAATTGTACCAACTTGACTCTAATCCCTAAATGTTCGGTGTTGTTTCTTTACAGAACTTTAGACCAATTAGCTTGATTGGTGGAGCGTATAAAATCATTTCTAAATGTTTAGCCGAAAGATTGAAAATAGTTTTTCCTTCTATTGTTTCTGTTTTCCAAGGGGCATTTGTTCATGGAAGGCAAATTAATGATGGGATTCTGATAGCGGCTGAACTTATTGACCCTAGGCAAAGGGAAGGTAAACCTGGTATTATATGTAAAGTGGACTTCGAGAAGGATTTCGATAATATTAACTAGAATTGTGTGGATATGGTTCTTTCTAAGTTTGGGTTTGGACATGTATATAGAAGTTGGATAAAATGGTGTACATCTTATGCTAGATTTGCAGTTGTTTTAAACGGCGAAGCAACCAATATGTTCAGAAGCCAGAAAGAGATTCAGCAAGGTGACCCAATCTCTCCTTTTTTGTTCATCTTAGTAGCCTAAATCTTATCTCTCAGACTCAAGAGGGCAGCTGCAGCTGGGTTAATTGCTGGTTTTAAGGTTGTACAAAATGGTATTGTTATTCATCATCTGCAATATGCAGACGATTTATTGTTGTTTCTGGATGATTTTGTGGATTAGGTGGAAACTCTGGAACATTCTTATTAGCTTTGAAATTGTTTCTGGGTTGAAGGTTAACTACAGGAAAAGTGCAATTGCTGGAATAATTGCTGAGCACAATGGTGCGGCTTGTGCTATCTATTTTGGTTGCAACTTAATGGAACTACCTATAGATTATCTTGGTATTCCATTAGGTAGTAAATCGAAGTGCAAGGCAGTTTGAGATACTATCATCCATAGAGTAAATCAAAAACTATCTACATGGAAGAGAAACTATCTATCCAAGCGAGGTAGGTTAATATTAATTAATAGTGTCCTTGCTTCTTTGCCAATATTGTAGAGAGTAAAATACCATCTGGACACGTGTCAGAAACAGCGAAGTAGGGAATCAAACCCAGAAGGATCTCGTACACCAGTGAGTCGTCTTAGTCGAATATTTGGAAAGATCTGCGTCAAGTGGGAGACACTCTGGAAGATATCGAAGAAGGAAAGCTCGGCACCAGAAGCTCGAAATCCTCGACTGATGGTTACGAAGGTATAGACAAGTTGGGCATAGTTTACTCGGTTTACTTGTCAGCCCCCGCTTGTAAGTAAATTCCCGTATGACCTAGAACAATCCGAAGGAAGTCACTTTACGTATGTTAAACTGAAGAGGACAGTTCGAAACATACAATCCGTAATTAAGGTTGCAAAGCCGGTATTGTTGACATAAGCCTTTAACA
>JAJJMA010196091.1:0-14095 GCA_023529015.1 Papaver nudicaule | reverse complement strand
GACGAAAATCTGGAAAGCAAGCAAATTTCGGTTGGATTTTAGGGTTTAATCCAACCGAAAATCAATAGGGTAATTTAGAGTTTTCCATGTTTTTAGACACCCCTTATAACACACCTTAAGATAGCAATATTGTTTTCCGGCTTCTCTAACAATTTTGCCGGCCCCTAAAACAGCCAGTCTTTGGAAACATCCAAGGGCTGAAAGGCAGATTATAACTTTGACATAGCGAACTTGGCTGAAATATCCAAGCGCTAAACTTAAGAGAGCTAAACTTCGATGGAGAGAGTAACGAGGACACACTGATTGAATCAACGCAATTTTTATCATGTCTTATTCATCTCATGACTCATATTGTTGTTAAAGTTTACGTTCATGTGAATCATGTCAATGAATTGTCTTTTCCTTTACTAGCTATCTCCTTATTAGACACCGAATTGTTAGAATTTAAAGTTTCAGCTGACGTAAAAAATGACTATAGTTGGCCGTTTCCCTCCTCAAAAGGTTCGCGCAACCGTGCGGTATAGTACATAGCGAACTATCCTTTCGCCTTTTACAAAAGAATTATACCATGTGCTTGCCGTTTACAAGCGGCATACGCCTACTTTTAGAGTTTCTCTTTTCTGAGATTTGTCTCCTAGACTCCTACTTCTGGAAAGGATGGATAAAGAAAATTCAGCAACAAGGTAATAAGATATGGATATTCGTCTAGTCAGACCCCATTTCATGTTCTTGTTGGCGAAAATTATACTTCACCTAGCTCAGATGGCTTTGAGCATCCATGGTAACCATCAACCATAAGTTAGGGAGAACATGATTAGTCTGGCCCATTTGCACGAGGATTGAACCCTGCAATAGATACATAAATTTGTTGAAGTGAGTTCCTCAACAATACACGAAGGTTGAGCTTTTCTTATATGAAGAAAATTCATATGGAAGTACTGTATTTCATAAGATGCAACTTAAGCTTTCTATAGTCTGACTTTTAAGACATGTTTCGCATGCAAAGATAGGAGTAATGAAAAGCTCAAATACCAATTTAACATGATTACCTACATTTTCGATGAATTCGTCCCAGTTCCTTGCATCTGTAACATTCACCATCAGATGCTCAGGGGCATACAAATTCGAAAAGGAGATGGCCTGGAGGTTTATTATAACATAGATTTTAGTCCAAAAATACAATGTATATTGAAATTTTCAAATCTCACATCTATAAAGATCCATTACTTGGCTATACTCTTTGATGAATATCATGTCTTCAGTTTGTTCTATTTAAGCGTAGTGTTAGGATCTAAAACGAGCTGATAATAAATGCTAACCTCATCCATATCACAAGCAAACACGGTTATGGAAACGTACTTTTGAAGCAAAAACTTCCCTAGGGAGACTCTCAAATTGCAAGTCGATTTCCTTCTCGATGGCCTCCACATCCACACCATCTCCAGCAATTACAAGCATAACCTGACTGTCAGGACCATGCTCTGCCTGAAACCACAAAAAAACAGTATAGGGTTTTACGCAAATAATTATAAATGATCAAGCAACAATAGATGGCCTGCTAAAAGTAGGATACTCTGGTAGAGAGTAATTTTCTGTGCAGGACAAAGAGAATATTAAGTTTTTCATTTAATTTACATCGACTTAACAGTATCAACTAAGTGAAAAAGTAACTTCTGACAAGAAGAGTTTGATGTAGATAGTAGAACAATGAAGGGGTACATCTAAGCTTCTCACTAGAAGATTTTGATTGAAGAACGCTAAGGATACTCCGATACTTGGACAATCACTTTTGCAGCCGTGACATATTGATTTCCAGGTGCAAAAAATTTCTCCACCTACAAATTAAATAAAGGGACCACACAATTTAGGCTCTAACAGAAGAACACTGCATGACTGCGTCAAGCTTTCAACTAAGCTGATTTATATAATGTGATGTAAATGTAGGAGAACGTAGCACCTTCCGACATGATGATTGGCACAATAGAGCATTTCCTAGAGAGAGAGAGAGAAAGGAATAAAGAGTGTTATTTGTCAGGCTTATAATAATGTTATTAGTGGTATGATTGACAAGAGTAGATCGGTTAGTAAAACCTTGCGGATGCTGCTATCTTTCCCAACAAGTGTTGAACATACTAGCAACAGACAATTGTCGCATGGATACATCAGCATTTTGCTTCTTTCAGATATGTTTTCCTCAGCTAGCACCTCCTCATTCTCTACATCCATTTGCTAGAATGACAAAAAAATCTGGGCAAGCTGGTACATAAACAAAAAATACAGTATGGCATGAGATCTGGTTAACATTACCGAAAATTGAAAATCGCCATAAACCATATACGTAACAAATACAAAATTTCAATTTCAAACAGAAAATTAGACAAATTACAACTACAAGCATGAAAGTAGCTCCCCCAAGAATGTAAAGACCCGCAGAAGTACTGTACCTAACACCCTCACCAAATAAAAGGCCAAATTCGCGACATGACCTCCATTCAAGAAATAAGTAGTATTGATTTTCCTACTACTTCATGATAGGACTACAGTTTTTACTTTTCAAGATGGACTAAGGTTACTCAAGGAGAACATCCTAAGCAAAAATTAGGTCTTGGACCATCCCCGTGTAAACGTGAACGAGGTTTCTCAAAGCTCTTTGAATTGGTTTTTCAATGAAAACAAACCAATTTAGAACTTCACACACGGCAAATGAGCATAGAAACAAACAACTCAACCCCTAATTTAGTACAAATACCATTCAATTCACAGTAGGAGCTCCTCATATTCGATTTCTAAGCTGTTTCTATTACAATTCAAGCTGAACCCTGAACCCTAATCAGTTAAAGGGAAAAGTATATGCCCTAAGTCTACGCACATGCAGTCAATTTGAAGTAACAGTTACTACTCATAATGAAGGAAATGGGAGGAAACAGGAATTGATCTGAAACATGAAATCCTCTGATCATGGGATGAAGAAGAAGAAGAACCCATTGAATTCATCAAAGCATTTCATTGTCTGAATTGAAGAAGAAGAAGAAGTAGAACCCATTAGACTTTTTTATCGTTGAGAGTCACAGAGAAGAAGAAACACAGACGAAAACCCTAGAAGATGACATTAATGGGCTTTCAACTTCAAGCTTGAATGTTTCATGCATTTGGGCTTGGGCTTGGCCTCTTCCCGCGGCATAGTACAAGATAAATAATTGCTGATATCTGCATACCTTTGGATCTCGGGCTGTCAGGTGTTGTTGTGTCCCAGCAGGAGGTGCTATATTCTGCCTTAATTTGCCACAGGCCGTGTATTGAGAAGTCTCTTGCCTGACCAGTACAATGAGGAGCGAAGTTACACGACCTGGTTACCCAGATGGTGCACTGCAAGAAAACCCTGAACATTACTTAGAACAGTTTTCTCCAACGTCTCATTTGTTTCCATCGCTAACTTCTTTCTTATTCTTTTGCTCATTTGTTTTTGCACTAATATTGGTTCTGGAAGCATCCGACTTTTATACACCCGCAAGATAAGAGGAGCATGCTAGCTGCTCAACGTGAACCATCTATAAACTCTCAACAATTATGCTGGTCACCTAATGTAAATTCAGGCAAGTAAGGAAATGATAATGCACGAGTTACATTCACATTATAAACGATTTCTCTTGGGGTGCTCGTAATGGTGTTACTTTAACTACTAGGCCGGCTAAGAATTAAACGATGTTCCCGGGGACAGATTTCTTTGCTTTCATATTTTTTTTTTCACGTATGCCATACAATTATTGGTAGGCTCCCAATAAGTGTAATTATGAGAAACCTTTGAAATACTGGAATTCCTTTGTTCACCAAGTGATCTGCTTTATGCTGTGAAACAATTGAACAAGAAAGAATTTTAGAAAATGGTTTTCTTGCCATGACTGACTTGTGGTATAATGGCTTGTTAAGCCTGCCAGTCATCTTTCGTTGCAGATTTACAGTTGCCAATGAGCTAAACTGGCAATGGGTGGTTTCTCGCCTTAGGAATTCAGACTGTGAAGTTTGTATAGAATACAAGAAATGCTTCTCCACTTCGGCATGCTTGCCAAGGCACTTATAATTTCACCATATTGTCTATCTTGACAAGCCGCACCCATATAAATCCCTTATCATTTCGCTAAGAAGCTTGCTGTTTGGGTGCCCAGGGTAGTATGTCTACAGGGGTATATCATCTTGTTACTCATTGGAATTGCTTTGTCTAAGAGCTACAATTGCGAGGAGTTAAAAGATCTTTGTTTCTTGTTAAATGGTATTGATTGCTTTCTGGAAAGCTATATATTGCCAGCAAAACTCCCCTCGGTTGTGCGGGCAAGGGCACTTCAATGGCTCATCATCAGGCATAAGTAAAGGTATAACAAAGCAATTGTGTACGCATCTTTGCAAAATATTCAGTCCAATTTCGCATTCTACTGGGTCATATATATGGTTCCCTGGGGTAGATGGTAAATTTGTATAGTAAAAAAACCTAACCCTAAACCTAACCGTAACCCTATATATATGAAACAAAGTCAATGATAGTTTGTAAATCTTTAGTCCGACTCTTAAAAGATGAAGCAATATGAAGAAGAATCTGTTGAAAGAATAATCATCAAGTCATTTCAGTTGCTGCTGCTAAAGAAGAAGAAGAAGACGACGACCAAAAAGAAGAAGAAAAGGAAGAAAAAGAAACAACAATGGTTTATTTACACCCTCGGAATGTGTGATCTCGGAATAGTTAACACCGTATCAGGGATTTCGTGACAGAAGGTTATAATTCGCACATAGTGCTGCTACCAGTAAGTGTCTATCCCATCATATAAGTTACTTATTTGTATTATATCGTCTACTTTGAGATCGTGCTACTTTCTATCTTATTTAATTAACATTCCTGGAGTTGTAGTATATTGGTGCATATGATTTTGATTCGACTGAACAGGAACATGGTTTACCTAATATTGGGTGCACCATAAGATATACTAGTTTGGTTAGGCACAAAGAATTAAAAGATCATTTAATTTTGTGTAGTCAACATAATTTGTTAACATTTCTGGAGTAGCAGTATGATTATTTTACTGATCATTTAATTTTGTGTAGTTAACATAATTTGTTAACATTTATGGAGTAGCAGTATGATTATTTTACTGATCATTTAATTTTGTGTAGTTAACATAATTTGTTCTGTTCGTCTTATAGGGTACGGTGAGGTGGGGACATTCTTGGCACACTGGTAGCAAGCAGTTAAAGGCTTCCTCTCAATTTCATCAGTGAGCATTTCTCTGGGGTGCCAAACTAGCCAGGTAAAATTAATTGCTTTGTAAGATTTTTATCTGAGGGTGATTAATTACCGTCCCTCAATCATAGAATTCTAATTGGGTAAATCTCTTGTTGCGGAGGACAGTGGCTGTGGTTCTCGTTGCAGAAATAAAATTACACAGTGTGAATTGCAACACAGGCTTGATCAGGTTTTAACCAAGTATTGTATAGATGGTCGCAGAATCGGTAATTTTGTCCGATTCATTAACCACAGTTGTGCCCCAAATTTAGTCACTCCAATGTGTTCTGAGCGAACACCGGGACATCAGATTTGCACGAAGCTGACTTACGATTTTGGCGATAGTTACATCAAGAAGATGAAATGCCTTTTTAACAGTTAGCTACTCTCTTATCGTCAATTCCTTTGATTAAAAGATGCAGTGCTTCTGACTCATTGTTAAGACTGATTTTTCTCGATTGGTGGACCACTTAACACTGATGAAAATGGAGAACAAGAAGAAGTAGATGGTGAAAGGGATCCATATGATAATTGAGAATACGAAGTTTAAAAGATCGTTGGGATTTGTTACGCATCAATAACAATTTTGCAAGCCATTAAACTTCGTATTCTCCATTATCATATGGATCCGATCCCTTTCAGAAGAAGTAGATGCTGATAGAGATTTGTTTGGTGACCCCAACAACACAGGAGAGCCCAATTGGAGAATTCGAAGAAAATGCTCGTGTTGAAAATCCAAAATTCTCCTTTAAACTAAATTGTATGCGTTTTGATTTTTTCCTCTCATAACAATCATTTGTAATTTGCTATCAATGCTCTTGTATACATATACCAAAGATTTTGCAATTTTTTTCTTTTTTTCTTCTCAACACATTTTTACATCTTGATTGCTCAGTTTATATTTCGGTGAAGTGACCATCTCTGTTAATTAATCAGTTAAAATGTACTAGCAGTTCTCAAAATTTTACTGCCCAAATAAATTTTACTCATTCAAAAAAGATAATCTATCTCAAAAGTTCCAGGTATTGCTTGATGACAAGGTTCCAAAGTCTCATTCACCAAAACCATTTAAAGCTAAGTCAAGCAACAATGAAATCAGATTTTACCTCAAAAAAAAAAAAAAAAATTAAAATCAGTTGGTGCGGGAGTCTAAGCTTCAGAAATCTAAGCTTTGACACCAACATACAGTAAACAAATTGTACCACTTTTTTCTCTTATAGGAGCATCAAAAGCTTGTTACTATCCTATTGACTGTAAGCAAAACTGTCAACCTCGAGACAAAAATATCACTCTATGTCCTTGACATTCATCATTATAGTTTTATAGATATAGACTTGTTTTCTATTAAGAACTAAGCATGGAAATTTCACCAGATTATGAGGTCTTTGTTCTTAGCTGAACCGCAGGTGACTTTCCAAGAAGCAAATTAAAGCAAAAAGCATGTACCAGCCGGGAATCGAAACCGGGTCTGTACCATGGCAGGGTACCTGCAGCTATATTCCTCACTGAGATGAGTACTTGCACTCTGTGTACTGCAAGTACACGTGCAGTCTCAGGGCCAATGCCGTTTGCGGTGATGGTGTTGGCTCCAGTAGTGGTCTTAGCCAATTGCAAGCTCACATCCAAAAATAATGTAGTAGTTTACCTATTACCTATCCTAAGTACACAAATTTAGATATCCATGTTGCAGGTAACAAAATTGGCTGAGGGTTTATTCAGTCCTATTAATACCCACCTAAGTTTGAAAATATCTTCCCCATAAACACAAAACAAAACACATGTCATTGAGCAGGCTTTGGGTCATTTGCATTCTCCAAACTGGTTTGTTTGGACTGGAGGTATTGATTATGGTGCATATCCTTTGTACAGTCAAGATTGGAATGCAGGGTTAAATTGCTTTACACTGGTGAAATAAAGCCGAAAGTGTACTGCTGAAAGTGCTGCAAAGTGAAGGCCTCAAGCCAATATTTATCTTAGAATTGGTAGGGGGTGCGCCAGGCCTTTGCAGTAGTGCAAGGCAAAGGCGACGCGTGAGAACCCCAGCAGCAAGCTGCTGTGATGGGAACTCCCCCATGAAAAAAATTAATTTATCATGCGAGTCCGGAGACTGCTATCAGATATTAAACTGATAAGAACAGATACTACACTTGATCTTAGCCAAAAGGCCGAGAAAGGTATGCTTCTTCAAACGTTTTACATCTTTTCTTATACCACCTTGTCTCAATTCCTCTGCTTTGGCTAGTCTATGTGGGACTAATCTTAGCCCTTGGACCAGTTTACCTGGGAACTTAGATGAGTCCATAAGATGAGCATGGTATGAGTCCAGATTAATAGTAGTAACTGATTTTGTTCGTGTTAGTAGTCGGAAGTTTGGCAATAGGGATCTTGAAATTTTTGCCGAGTTGGTAACATTTAATTTTCTTTCTTTCTCAAATTGACAGTTCATATTGATGTTATTTCATGAACTACCATTTTTGAAATTCCAACATGAGGGTTTCTCTCTAAGTTGAACTTCATTTGATTCTCTAATATTGCTAAAATTTCTGAGAGAATGGCAAAGAAGGTATCTAATTTTAGCCACTTTGTTTTATACTCCAAGGAGTATTATAGATTTTCAGGGGTCTGATTTAAGTAAATTTAGCTATGTAGCTGTAATTGCACACAAAAGGTATCCAAGGCACCTTCCTAAACAAACCCCTTCTACTTCATTTGTTGATCACCAGCCAAAAACCAAAACTCTTCTTCTTTTTAAATGTCACGAATAAAAGTTTCCAGTGATACTTAGCCAGTCATGGCATTACGGTTGGTTTCACCTTACAGTGTCTGGTTCACTTCCGGCTTCTATATGAAAATATGGCTAACTTGATCATTGTATCAGTTTATGAAACTCAAATCTCGGGTGATCATTCCTCGGGATATCGGAAGGCAAAGGTCTCTTACCTTCTTAGAGTTGTCGGCAAATAATCTCAATGGTTGAATCCCAGCTTCAATATGCAATTTGACCAATCTGGCCTATTTCTCAGTTTTTGAAAATAACATCGAGAAATTGGCAGGCTAAAGTCTCTAACAAAGTTAGCTCTGTCCCAAGCCCGGTTCAGAGTTTTTTTAAATTGCGAAGAAAGTTAACTATACAAAGGTTAAGGGATGAAAAAGAGCAGAGAAGAATCAAAAAACTACAAGAAGCTAGAGGAAGAGGGTTGGATGGTTAAAGGCAACCCCAAGATAATGAAGAGACTTGTTAGAGAATAGGAAACTTACTGTTTGTTTCCTATAGCTATATAGTCTTTTTGTTTATAGCCTTGGTTAAATTTGTTATATATTGTACCGCAAGCAAAGGCATCGTATATTGCCCTGTACGATAAGTCATGTAACTGTATATATATATAAACTGATTTTATCTTTGGTTTTCTCAAGTTTGAGAAACCTATCAAAATTTAATTCTGACTAGACTCAAGACGAAGAATTTGAAGAATATGAAGAAGAAGAAGATGATAATCATAGTGTGGATTTGCATGGATTCAATGACGAAAAAGAGGAGAATAATGTGAATGACTCTGTTCCTGATGAGTCCAGTTATAGTATAACTTTTTGATAGGCTAGAATATTCTGCTTTATTTTATTTAGTTTAGTCTAAAGGCCTATGGCCGATTTTTGTTTTTTTTGCACACTAGGCATGTCTAGTGTGTCATGCTACTCTTTGTTTTTATTTTATTTTTTGCTTTTTTGCTAATACAAATAGGACCCTTTTTATAAAAAAAATTTTGTTCAAATGCATCTAGAGATACTGCAGGTTAACATTCGGCAAGCGAGGATAATTTTGCCCTTTTTATACCACAAAGTGTGACCCTATTAAAGAATTTGGGATCGGTGAGACTCAATTCCTCCTTTTAGTAAAGGCAGAGATAGCCGGCCTCCCTATTCCTCTAAACAGACGCAGTAATCCTCTGAACAGTCTCCCACAAGAAATCACATTGAATATATTTTCTAGGTTACCAGTTGAGTCTGTATTAGCCTCTAAACTCGTATCTAGAGCCTGGAGAAATTTAATACGGTTTCATGCCGAGACAACTTACTTCACTTATCAGCATCTGCAACGAAAACATGGTATCGGATTTACACACGCGCAAGAGCAGAATCATGACGGTTCTGATTCTGCCATGATGAGTTTTGTTCTCTTTGACGAAAAAGATCAAGCCCTATATTATGCCGAGTACCATGAGGAGGACGGCAATACGGAAGAGCAGCGGCCTGTGTACCACAGGAGAAGGGTAAACCTAAAACTTCCTGTACCTATGGTTGTTCTCGTTGGTTCGTGTAATGGATTAATTTGTTTATCAGCCCCAGTAAATTATGCAGGACTCCAAATTTCTAACAAGAACGAGGGGTCCTCTTCCTATATTGAATACTCCCGTAGCCAGGAACCATTGTACATATGTAATCCCATTACAAGAGAATTCGTGAACCTTCCAGCAATATGCACCGACAAGAAGAAAACTGAAATGGGTGTTCGTATTGCATGTGGTTTTGGCTACCACCCTATAACTAATGAGTACAAAGTCGTTAGAATCTCCTATGGTGGAGCCTCGTATAACCTACTCTTCGTCGGCGACAAAAAACTACCCCCGAGCAAGGGACTGGTTGAGGTATATACACTTGGCCGTGACAGAGAGTGGAGAAGTGCAGGGGAAACGAACTACTTTCTAGTATCCAAATTCGGTGCCAGGGGCACCAGTGTTTATTGGCATGGGTCTCTTCATTGGCTTCAGGAAGAAGAATTAGGGGAGATTGTAGCCTTTGATTTGGCACAAGAGAAACTCCACTTGTTCCCAACCCCGCCTTATCGATCAAATCTACATAAGAGGATAAGGACACTTTGTGTTATCAGAAGTTGGTTGTGTCTTGTTTATGAATATGCATACCCCAATCAGGCTTCTGAATTGTGGCTTTTGAAGGAGACTGACGAAGAGGATGAGGGCGGTACTAGTTACCAAATCAAGGAGCAACCTTACAAGTCTCGAAGTTGGCAAAAAGAGTTTAGTATACAATGGGCACAGGGAGAAGAGAGGTTTGACCTGGAGAAGGTATTTGCTCTTACAAAGGGGGGTGAACTCTTAATTCGTCGTACAGACGAGATAGTCTGCTATAACTTAAATACAGAAACTACAACAAAAATGTGTGTACCTAAAGACATTTACAACAAAAATGTGTGTACACATCAAAAGCTTTGTTTCACTGAAAGCGATAGGAGAAAAAGATGTGGAGATAATTCCACGCCTAAGCGAAAGTACATGAGGCTGTATGTCTGCGCCTACACCATTTGAAGATAAGTTTCCAGCATATATATTCAATTTGTTCCATAGGAAAAAAGCATTTCAAATTTTGCTAGAAATTTTGCTTGCTTACCTGATCTTAGTATTCAGAAATTCAAAATGCAGACATGTAGGAGTAGTCTTTTGACCTCAAAAAAGACCTAGAGTATTTTTATTTCTTTTGGCAACAGATCTACCCACCTAGATTTGCCTTCTTTCTCTGGAGCGTTAGTCATAGAAGATTGCCTACAAGAGACTCATTCGAAAAGAGATCGATATATACTTCTTACAATTGTTTGTTTTGCTGCGTGAGGTGACAATGTTGCGTTTTAGGGACCTTTGGCTATGGGTGTTCAGTAGTTCTACTTAATGACGTGCCAACTGCCTTATTGTCTTGGCAATAGCAGAATGTGGAAGTTCAGAAGAAGCGCGTATCTTAACTTTGAAATTGCAATCAGCATCATTCACTCATTCTTATCAGCATAAAAAAATTAAGGCTTGAATTAACTCCAAAGTTTTTTCAGGTTTCCTTAGGTCATCTTTTAATGCGGAGCATGAGAGAAACAGATGTAAATATGTCACTCAGACTAAACTCAGAAAAGGGAATTGGCGACTGTAAAACCATATGTTCAATGAGTCGGCAGACATGTCGGGTAAGTTATAAACAAGCATCGTACCTAAATAACATTCCACAGCTTCAACAAATCCAGCATATTGTCTGACATGAAAGCAAAAGGGCATAGGGTTAAAAAGACCTCACATTACTTAAGTGAACAGCAAGTCCAATAGGTTGAACTTAGTTGCCAAATTATGAAGGACAAATTTGACTGTTTCCAGCTCTTGTGTGAAATTTACTTTGTGTAATTCTTGCAATGATCCAAAAATTACTGATACAAAGAGACTAACTCTTCTATATTACTCGATCAACAAATTTTGTAAAAACAAAATTAACACAAAATTACAACTTTGGCAGCTCAAGGAAACAAAAAAAGAAAGAAGGAAGAACCAACAACGAACTTCAATAAACGAAAAGAAGAATCCAAAGGAAACTTCAATTACAGGACTATAAATACTAACTGAATTTATAGAATCCCACCCCGTAATCCTTCATCATCCATACTTGATAGCCATCCATACGATTACTACAAAGTAGACCAAGGCACCCATCCAACACACTGACATATCTACAAGCACCAAACTTTCCAGCGTCCAAATCTTGTGGTTGTGGGATCTCTTGAACACTCTCGTTTCTAACATCCAAAGCAATTAAAACTATGCGTCCGCTGCCTGGATAATATTTTGCAGTCCAGTGAAGAGCTCCATTATAGTACACCCCGGGTGCTGCTGATACACCTGGTCCGTTAGAAATTACGTAAGGGATATACTTGATTCGTTTCCAGGAATCTGAGCTCAACGAAAAGACGGCGACATCAGATTCCTTGGGAGTTGAACGACCAACAATCCTTACAAACTTACCAACGGGGTGGTGGCGCAGTTGGCTAGCGCGTAGGTCTCATAGCTATACAACTGCGGTGCTAACCTGGTGGTTCGGTGATTGGCTAGTAGTTAGTTGGTTATGTGTTCGATTCTCACAACGTACATAAATTTGTACACGCTTTAAGAACCATTTCCTTTCTTTTTCTAAAATTTTTATTCTTTTTCTAAAAAAAAAAATCTTGATTTAATGCATCATAACCAAACCCAAACGATGACGTGGATCGATCATATCGTATGATACTCTTGGTCTGACTCTATATTCACTAGTGGTTGGATTCCAAACTATACCACCGCCGCGATGGTCTAAGCAAACCAATCCATTACAAGTACCAATTATTTCCTCTATTTCATCTATTGAACACTTGAGTGGATAGCGAATTTCCTTGAGAGGGGCATTATAATCAGACAGTGATGCGGATTATAAAGGATATGGATTAAGTTCATGTATGTCCGAGTCTTATGCTAGTCTAGAGTCTAATATCAGTCGCACCTAACTAGCTAACTTATCTCCATGTATTTCTGTAATCAGTTTTGTAAGTCAAAACCCTAACAACTTATATTGTAACAAACCCTATTGTAAACACTATAAAAGTTTAATGAAAACTCCATCAGAAGCGTGGAAGTTTATTGTATCTTATTAGAGATTTGATTTGGTATCACGCCAGTCGATCCTAACCACGCTCAACTTCTTCCCACCATTAACAATGGCAGAAAGCTCAAACCACCTTAATCATCTCAATCATCTTATCAGTGTCAAGCTGAATGACACCAATTATTTACTCTGGAAAACTCAGTTTCAACCTATCCTAAAGGGTTACAAGCTCCAGAAATTTGTTGATGGAACACCAAAACCTTCACCAACCATTCCCAGCACCACAGAAGGTCAACCGGCTACAGACAACCCTGATTTTGCCAAATGGGAAGAACAAGATCAGATTCTTCTTGGCTGGCTTTTGTCTTCTCTCACAGATGGCGTACTTGGTCGAGTTGCAGGACTTGACACATCCATAGCAGTATGGCAAGCACTGGAGAAGCGTTATGCTCCCAAAACCAAAGCTCATAAGATGCATCTCAAGAGACAGCTACATCACTTGAAGAAAGGTAGCACCCCTATGCAGGATTATTTCTCCAAAGCTAAGTAATTGTTTGATCAACTTGCAGCTTCAGGTTGTGCTCTCAATGAAGAAGATATGCAGCAAACTATTCTTGCTGGTTTAGATCCGGCATACGATGCCATAGTTACCTCTCTCAGCACTCTAGAAGATTTAGACATGGAAACTTTTCATGCTCATCTTCTATCCTATGATATGCGGCTGGAACAACAGCTATCTGTACTTCAGCAGCCAATAGCTAATGTTGCTACCAGCTCGTCTGACCAAAGGCCTGATCAAAGAAGAAACAACAACAATCTCAATAATGGGTCGTCAAACAGACCAAGAATGAACAATCAGTTCAATCAGCAGCAGTTTCAGCGCAACAACAACCAAGGTGAAGGCCCTTGTCAGATCTGTCAGCGCAAGAATCATGATGCACTTCACTGCTGGTACAGAAAACAAGATTTTGTACCTAGAAGACAAAGACAACCAGCTGCCTTTCTTGCTTTGCCTGGAACACATAATGATCAAAGTTGGGTGACAGACACAGGTGCAACCCATCATCTTACTGCCAACCTCAAAAATCTGAACATCAGCCACGAGTGATGGCACTGAACATGTTCAAGTGGGTAATGGTAATCAACTTCAGATCCAGAATGTTGGTAATGCCTCCTTTACACATAACAATAGATCTTTTCATCTAAATAATATAGGGCAATTTTCTAAAATGGCCACAAAATTATGCCTAATTATCAAAGTGGCCGTTTTTTTAAACACTTTTACAAAATGGCCGATATTGACCTTTTCCGTCCCGTTTTTTTCAAAAAACGGGTAACGGAAGTTCACCCCCTATATGACAGTTAACCCACATGGAAAAACACATCCTAACCCTCACATTAAATCGGACTGAGTTAATAGAGAATCAT
>JAJJMA010196078.1:0-11049 GCA_023529015.1 Papaver nudicaule | reverse complement strand
TTATTCGCCCATCCAGCTTGACGCGTTAAGGGATGGCTAAATGGGTGGGCGAAAAACAAGTTATACCCTTTCTCTTATACGTAAAATGTCAGTACTACCCTTTCCTTAATCTTTAAACCTAAACCTACCGAATGAACCTGGTTCATTCTTCTCCTCCCCTTCTCCTCTTCCCTTCCCCTTCCCCTTTTCTTCCACAACCACCATTCTCATCCTCTATCACCACCCAATTCCGCCACTATCTTCTCTTTTACCACCATTCTCAACCCATATTCCCAATTCTATTCGGTGGCTTCTCAATTATTTGATTTCATCGTCGATTATTCGTCGTTAAGCGTCGATTCGATAACGATTCATCGTAGATATAATGGCTCCGAAAAAGAATAAAGGAAAGGAGACAGCACCCCCTTCTTCACCTAGTCCAAATACTTCTTCTTCTTCTACTCCCCCTTCAATTCAACGAGAATTTGCAGGCGAAGAAGACGACTCCGACCCAGAAATTCGAGGTTGGTTCGAAGGAGATGATAGAGAGAACGCTGTTTTGAACCAAGTGGTTCCACCAGAATTGGTTCCACCACAAATGGTTTCAGTGAGGTAATTCTCAAGCTTTATGTATGAATTTAGAAATTAGGGTTTTCATTTTTCGCCCTGAAAAACTAGGGTTATGTATGAACATCCTAACTCGGTAGCTTATAGAGCTACCGAGTATGAAAATTTACAGAGTCGGTGGCTCTTTTGCTTACCGAGTGCTTATGGATTATACTCTCCTCGGCAGCTCTTTTTACTTACCGAGTATGATAAGTCATATCTGTAAAATTTTTAAGCGATAATCGGTAGCAACTTCTCCTGCCGAGTAACAATTTTTCTTACTCGGTAGTTCTTTTGGTTGCCGAGTATTTTTGTGCTGCCGAAGGATTTAACAGTACTCGGTAACTCACTTATTTATCGAGCTACCGAGTATGCGTACTCGGCAGCTATACCAAGCTACCGAGGGTCAATTCTCCTTACTCGGTTTCTTTTTTGGTTGCCGAGTATGTGTTTTGTGCCTTCCATTTTACACTACTCGGTAGTTACATGTACTACCGAGTGTTGCTAGACACTTGTACTTTGTTTTAGAACCTGATATCAAAGTTTTTCTTTTCTTTGTTTTGTACTTTGGTATACATTAGGGCCAAGGAAATTAGAACAAAGCGACGATTCGACAGGCCTGAACAATACAATCTAAATATCCAATCTCCGGAAAGTCTACCAGCACGAACTAAAGGGGGTCAGAAATTGACCGCTAAACACCGCAAACAAAAAGAACAGGAGGCTGCTGCTGCTAAGGCTGCTAAAAAGGATGCTAGGGCTGCTGCTGCAGAGAGATGGAGTAAAGATATGGGTGTTCCAAGTACAGGGACTTCAGGTGCTGAAGGTAACTCTATTAGAGGTGTTTCTAGTGGAGGTGGTGCAGGTAGAGGTGGAGCTAGTAGAAAACAAGCTAGGGCTGCTCCTGCAACTCAGATTGAACAAGAAGAAGAAGAACATGTTGATCAAGAAGAAGATAATGTTAATAAGAAAAGTAAGGAGAAAACTAAGGAGCACTTGAATTTCAAAATGATCGCAGGTCACGATGACGAAAAACCTCCTGGAACCCCTAACGATGGTGGTGAATTGCTTTTTGGTTACAAATGCTCTTGGGCGCAAGCAATCTATTGTGCCGAGGTAAGAGGTTCAACCATTTTGTTTTTTTTTTAGTTATTTGGTTACCTATTGTTGCATACCTATAGTCATGTTTATGTTGTTATCCTAGGATCATGTGCAAGCAATTCGAATTCTGAAACCTGTATCTTCGGCGGGGAAAATGAAGTTGTGGCCCAAAGAAGATCTTTGTTCCGGAGCTCTTGCGCATGTGGAGGCCTCGGGGTTGTTGCCAGTTGTTGAAAACTCAATGATAGACCATGATAGGGTCTTCATATCAGCCCTCCTCGAGCGTTTTTATGGCGAGACCGACACTATACATATGCCATGTGGAGAAATGACAATCACTCCAGAAGATGCACACGTTATCACTAAACTCTCGCCTGAGGGCAAGGCGGTTGCAGACGGCTACAACGTTTGTGTTAGTTGGAAAGAGCTCAACCGTCTCGTTTCTGAATGCCTTGGTTGGAGCCCGGATAAGTATGTGGAGGAGTGGAAAAAGTGTGCCTCATACAGGAATAGACAGCTCGACCTTAAATCACTAAGGGAGCAGTTTAGCGGAACTGCAGCGCGGGAACAAAAGGGGGAGGAGATATCTAGAGAAACTTGCAGGCATACGGCTACGGCGTACTTGCTCTATCTCCTTGGGTGTGTTATCTTCCCCAACAAGACAGGTAGTAGGGTCGATGTCAACCATTTACAGTTGCTGGAGCATCTTGACAAGGTCAACACCTACGCTTGGGGAACTGCATGCCTTGCATTCCTTCTGAAGGAGATGAGGACTGCCTCGAGGCAATATACTGCTCAAATTGGAGGAAATGTTGCTATACTTCAGGTAATTCTATCACCATAAACCTCGATTCCCAAATTTGTATTTCGCTTGCAACTTCTAACATTTTGTGTAATATACCTAGGTTTGGGGTTACGAACATTTCCCGGAAATCAAGCGAGCAACTACAGATGATAAATGGAAATCGACTGAAGGTTATGGGAAGAAGTGGATATTCACTAGAGGTCAAACTCAGGCGAGAAAACACATCCAAGCACAAGAATTGATTGACCTCCGGATTCAGTTCGACAACATTACGGTTGATGACATTATCTTTGATCCATGGAAGGATAATGCGGATATATCCCGTGTCCCGCTGAGATGGTTTTTTGGGGGTTTGTGGCACCCTCTTGACTATGTGATGTATAATCCAACTCGTGTATTGCGTCAACTAGGGAGGGTCCAAGGAGAACCTTGGAGTATGTTGTTTGCCGATGGGTGGAACCAAGTTGATATTGCTAGATGCGGATGGACAGGAGATGCAATCACGGTTGAACACGACAAAGCTCCAACCATAAAAGAGCAGTGGAATGTGAGAAATCAATTTATGGTTAATACTGGCGAATGGGTTGTGGGACAGGCTGATGTGGTGCCGGAATACATGGAATGGTACCGGAATGTTTCTCACCCCTTTGTGATTCGTTCCGATGGGAATCAGCCTATCTCAACTACATTACCTCCAAACAAGGGTGGCGGCACAACTACCTGCGGGTCTCTCCTTAAGGGATTGCCCAAAGCTATGGTTGAGAGATTGGTACGTATTCTTGAGAAATTTTCTTAAATTTTGGTTTAAATTATAAATTACGGTTTAAATGTGTTGAATTATGCTTTGAATTTCATACAGAAACATAGAATTGAGTTTGCAACTACCGCTCTTATGGGACATCTCAAGCTAAAAGAGCCTCTGAAGACGCGAAAAATCACAGAAACCTGTGAACTTATCAAAAATTTTGATAATGAAGCATATGCTACGCAGTATGGAGAGAGTAGTGAGCCATTGCAGGGGAGCAAGCGTCCGTTGGATTCAACCAGTGCTGATCAAGAAGACGATGCTGATGAAAGTGGTAGAGGTGGAGCTCCTAAGCGAATCCCGAAGATAATCCGTTCTAAACGAGGTCGTGGTGGTGGCCGTGGTAATTGAAGTAAGTGGTTTGTTAAACTTACTTTTAAAAGATGTTGGACTTTTAATGCCATTGGATTGCATTTGTTTGTTTTATCCCTTTAATGTGTTCGGATTTCATTTTTTATTACGTTTGTTACACTCTATTGTCAGAATAGAAACACTACTCGGTTGCTTAATTTTAATTTCTGAAGCTACCGAGTATACCTGGTTTTGCAATTGTCATTCTGTCTTTAGAAATAGGAATAATCGGCCACTTAGTTAGCATTTTTAAGCTACCGAGTATTATTGTTGTTTAGAAGATATACCACTCGGTTGCTTGTGGTTGCTACCGAGTACTGGTTAGAAGATTCAATACTCGGTTGGTTGTTGTTGCTACCGAGTGCCTAAGTTCAGTTAGAAGATACACTACTCGGTTACATTTTGTTGCTACCGAGTATGTATTGCATACCATAAAAGTTGTATTGCACTACTGGTTTAGACAAATAAAATTTCATTAACTAACAACTTAATGGACTACATTGAAATTAAATCAACA
This sequence comes from Papaver nudicaule, assembly GCA_023529015.1. Classification (NCBI taxonomy): domain Eukaryota; kingdom Viridiplantae; phylum Streptophyta; class Magnoliopsida; order Ranunculales; family Papaveraceae; genus Papaver; species Papaver nudicaule. Next base: position 6,885 of record JAJJMA010196078.1, on the reverse strand, counting down.
AACATTCCAGCGAAGGAGGAAACTCTTTAGTTCGGCATAATGTGGTTCGTACTCGAAATCTCGACCTTTCCCTTGTTTCCATACCTTCAAAGTCGCAGTATATACTTCATCCTCCGTAACATCTTTCCCAAGTTGAGCTCCGACCAAGCGACGAAAGTGCATAAAATCACGTGCATTTTGGTGTATGATCCACCATCGATCTGACAGGCCTCTTGCATCTCGCACATATTGTTTTGGTTGAAGGTCGATGTCTTGTTCGATATAATTCCAAATGGAGTTCCAGTTGATGTCTTTGCACGGTTTCGATATAACATACTTCGACCTATTGTTTTGTTTACCACGATTTTTTTGTAATTCATAATAGAACATAACGTCTTTACAAAGACGTAGATCTTCTTCCAACGTAAACGGAGCAAAACTAGCTTTCTTTCGTGTTGATGGAGGAGGAGATAATGGTTTTTGAGATGGAGTACACTCATAAGAGTATTCATGATCTAGCTTATGAGTGAAGTTTCGATAACGTGTACGAGGAGGAGGAGATGATGGAGGAGTACCGACTAAAACGAAGTTTGGTTGGGGAGATGATGGAGGAGTACCGACTAAAACAAAGTTAGGTTGGGGAGATGATGGAGGAGTACCGACTAAAACGAAGTTAGGTTGGGGAGATGATGGAGGAGGTGTTGAGCTAGGTTCCTTCGGTTTCCGTAACAAAGAAAGTATTTGTTGTGGTGATCGAATGACCCTTTTGTTATTTGAAGATGAACTTGTCATTGTGGAAGAAGGCAAGATAGGATGGCTTTCAAATTTTTTTTTTTTAAAGGAAATGGGTTTGGGGAAGATTGATTTTATAGCAACTACTCGGTGGCTTTGGTTGAATGCCCAACGGATATATATTTTGAAAAAAAAGTACACATTTTCAGAACGGCTAGAGTACTCGGTAGCTCGATTAGTAGTATACTCTACCGAATATAATTACTTCAGAAAATTAGGTACATTCGGTGGGGAAATGAGCTACCGAATATGAAGATTCAAATTTTTAAGGAAATTTTTAGGCACTTTTACCAAAAAATAGTGTCGTTTGGGGATATCTCTATAAAAGAAAAACCTTCTTCCCAACAATAGCCACACCAATAACCCAACTTTGTAAGCTCAAACCACTTATATGAAATGGAAAATCCACCAATGACAAACATTGCACAATGGGATGACGAGGAGGATGGGTCGTTGGTAGCTGCGTTCATCATTTTTTACAAAAAGCATCCAAATGCTGGTTACGTCTCGTTTTGGAAGGGTGTAGGGGTTCATTATCAACACATCACCGGGAATACCAAAGAACGCACGTGGGAGAAACTAGCAAATAGATTTGACTACATCAAAGGCCGTATGAGAGAGCATTGTATAATATGTCAACTGATAGGTTCTCCATTTCAAGACGAACACACTTCGGAAGAAGATGTGAGTATTATCTTCTCGTTTTCTATCTTGATCCAATCATGGTGTATTTGCACACTAAAGTTTTGTTTTTAACAATTTCAGAAATTAGCTTTCAAGACGCTATGGAGGCAGCGGAACGGGGCTGGCAGATTTCGACATGGATGGATTCTGAAGATGCTGCTAAAGCACTCAACGAAATTCATCACCGATTGGCTATTAGTCAATGATCCACACGCCACTTACTAGTTCTTTTTACATGCTAATCGGTAACACTATGGAGTTACCGAATTTAAATTCGGCAGTATATATGTTTTTACTGCCTACCGAATATATTTACTTCCAAAATTTGTACTTTATAGATATTCGGTAACTATATGAAGCTACCGAATGTACCTCGTAACTCTCAACCACAACGGTAATATAATGACAAATGTATCCGTTGGGGCTGGTGCCTCTATTTAAGATTAGTTTCTGCACACGTTTTTTCCACTCAACCAAAACTGATCTTGCCCTCTCAAAACCAAAACTTATCTTCAAGTGTTGAAAAATGGGTGATTATATTTGTTTCACCAATGAAGACGAGCTTATGGTTATCAAATCGTTTATTCCAGTGTACCTTGAACGACCAGCAGAACGCCACTCAATGTTTTGGAAGAGAGTTAAAGAAATCCACGTTGAATTAGATGGGAATCCAAAAGGCCGTAAATGGAGGGACTTAAGCGACGCATTCGACCACCTAAAGATGATCTTCAAAGATTATATTCGGATTCAAAAATGGGTTAGACGATCTCACGGCTCTCGTTCCATCCAAGACCAAGTGAGTATTTTTACACTTCCAATGTTCATACAATCTTGAAGGTTGTAACTAACTTCTATTTATCTTGTGGTTCAAGGTGGCACAAACCAATGTACTTTGGGACATACGACATGGAGGCGAATTCAAGCATTTACAACATTATATGTATCTTAAGACGTATGCTCCGACATATCTCCGAGTACTGAGTTCTGAGGTTAGAAGGTCTGGTTAGAAGTAGGGATTGAGAAGATGAAACTTCCGATGAATTGTAGTGAAATAAGGTTGTATTTCCCTTTGGGTGATGCACCATTCGGTAAATCGGGTTAGTAAACGAGCTACCGAATATGTACTCGGTAGTTAAACTATACTTACCGAATATCTGTACCAATATCCTGTACCAAAAATCAAAACAAATCGGTAACCCAATGATCTACCGAGTATACATTCGGTAGCTTTCATTGTCTACCGAGTATGCTTTCCTTAAATTTGTTTATACTGACAGAATACGTATGGAGCTACCGACTGGTATATAATTAGCATTATGTTGCTACCGAATATAAGAACAGAAATCCAAACAAGTGCATTTACCATAAGTTGTTCCAAGTACAAGTTTCATTTAACCCAAAAAGCTTGCTCTAATCAAGATATATTGTCAATAAAAGGCCCAAAATTCATCCACACTAAGATACATACCTTATTCCACATCAGTCGTGCCGCTCGGAAGGGGATGTTTAACCTTCCAATCTTCTATGTTGGACGCATACTTCTCAATCCAAGCACTACAGTGGTTGTCTGGAAAATGGGTTGAATACCCTGCCATGGGAGGTAGGGGACAATCTTCTTTTAACCTCAAACCAATGAAATGGTCGGGGCCTATAAACGCTATGACGACTCTTCTACCCACGTTTTCCTCCGTACAAACCGATCTTGTAGGTACAAAAGTCGAACAATGACCTATCCCAATCGAAAAATAATGGACAACGCAATCGAATGAGTCCGCAATTAGATATCCACACCATGGCATACGCATCCAATACTTGGGAACAACCGTCTTCATATTCTTTCGGCCATTAATACGGGCAAGATCATCGTTGAATTGTTTCAATTTATCCCTACGATTACCTTCCAAATTCATTCCAATATAGAATTCCTTGTCCTTGAGGAGTTGCTCTCCCATCTGCTTCCTTGTATATCCCACTGGAGTGAGGTTGTCGACAAAAACTTGTTGGCGTATTCCAAGTTGCTCCACAACGACGTGAAAACCACAATTTCCATCACGTGGAACATCATCGATTGCTAAAACAAACTTCCGTACACATTCCGGAAGTTCTTCTAAATAATGTTGAGAGAGAATGGGAGGACGTACCGTAGTTGTTACCAACACATCACCAACACTCTCCCTTGTCGACGACTTTGGTTTCACTTGCCTTGAACATTCTCCCTTGTCAACAATGGGTCGTCCCCTTTTTTTTGGAACCGGATCCGGTGCAAAGTCAGCTTCAGTGTGCTCATGTAGAGAAGGATCACACTCAGAAGAATTCTGCTGCTTTGTGGCCGAAATCTTCATATCCTTCAACTCCAGTCTTTCTAGTTTTCTTGGTTTAAGGGTTGGCGGTCTTCCTGGTGGCTTTTGCTTCATTGGTTCTTCATCTAAATTTAAGAAGGGGTGCATTGCCACCTCCAAGTCGTCGTGGAGGTTCTTCTTTTGAGAAAAATCGTTCTCGTCGTACATTGTAGCGATCCGACGACACAACGGCGTTTCCATAAAAGCAACTTGGGGGTTCTTTGAGGGATTTGGAGTGAAAGATAGTTGCTTCCAAAACGGATCAATGTCTCTCATATCAATTCTGTGTACGTACTTACCAAGCTTATGCGGACAAGGTAGTCCGATCCCCGACATCGTCTTACAATTGCAATTATCATCCGGCACACCGTGCTCCATATACCACTTAAAGTCTCTCATCATGTGCTTTATGGCCCATTGCGACACTCTAGAAGTTAAACCACGAAGAAGTGGATGACCTTTGTACTTTTTAAAATATCTTTGCCTACTCCACTCCATTTTTGCCTTTATTTTAGTCAAATCACGCTTGGTGAACTCGTGAATACCATGTTGGAGCGACACAACCCCATTTTGACCTCCTTGAAGAATTCTTTTCAGTCTCCCATGTTGACCCTCCACCACACTTGTTGCCTCGTTCTTATAGTTTTTATAAGCATATGTCCATGCACGGACAAACATCTCCTTTAGCGGCAACCACTGTTTTTGACAATACTCTACTGCCAACTTGTGTTTTGGGTTCTGACTCCACTCGAATATCCAAGCCTCCAGGTTCAGCTCATACTCCGCCTCGGTCATAGACCAAACAATCTTATCCCATCCTTTTTGAAATAGCAAAAATAATCGGTGACCATCCTTAAACGCCTCCTCAAACTTTTTGTCCTCTTCCTCTCGTTGTGCATCGGTGAGTTTACTAAGACGTTCCCGTTCCTCTAATTCAATGTCCGCACCTTTTGGACGCCTTTTCGGTTGAATATGCTTTCTGCAACGCGCTCTGATGTTACACTGGATGTGCCAAGTGCAAAGAATATTGTGGGAACCAGGAAATACTTCTTGGATGGCATTCATCAAGGCTTGTTCGTTGTCCGTAACGAAAACGTTTGGAATTTCACCCGGATTGTAAAGACTCTTCACCTTGTTCAACATCCAAACATAACTTGGTTCGATCTCCCTATCCATCAAACCCCAAGCCACGGTGAAACTTTTTTTGTCCGATGTGTGGCAAGCAATATTGATCAACGGCATGTTGTATTTATTGGTCTTGTAAGTGCAGTCAATCAACAAAAATTGGTGGAAGCATCTTGCAAGTTTAATCATATCCGGATGAGCCAAAAAAATACGTTTCACTTCCCCGTTAATGGTTTGTCTTCTCATTGTGTAGTTGTGTTGCTCGCATAACCAAGCCGATTGAGACATAATCAATCGACCATCCCAATCAATCTTACTAAACATGGCTTTCGCGGCTTTAACTGTATTCAAAGTAGACAAGTTGTTGGGGTCTTGCTCCCTTATCATAGTGAGGATTTGATTCCCGGTACTTGTGCCCATCATCGCCCTTACAATATCCATTTGAGGTGGAGTCAACTTAGCATAAGCAACGTGCCCAACAAGACTTTCCGGAGGATCATGGTTGTGATAACCATTCATTACTTTCATTCTCCACAATTCATCTTTGCCTAGATTATAAAGAAGCTTGAACGGACAATCGGTCTTCTTTGATTGAGTATCGTAGATCCTGTCGGTCTTCTTTATACGCTTACAACCCTTTGCATCACGTCTCTCATCCTTCCTACCGCACTCACAAATCATTTCAAACCTATTCCACCTTGATTGTTGACCGGTAACCACTACGCACATGATCTCTTTTGCACGCACCTCAAGCCAACCCTGTGCATCTTTCTTCTCTTTCCATGTCTAGACGAGAAAGTCACAACAATTAGAAAACCAAACCAAACGGGATAAAATCATAGACAAATACAAGTGAAGGAGGCATACCAGGTTTGTTAGATAGTGTGAGGAGGTATCGGGTCGCAAATATGAATCATATTCGACGACATCATCCTCGGGAAGGTCCCCAAAGGGTACAAGCTACAAAGAAGATTGAAAACATTAGTCAACTAAATTGGAAAACTAACAGCAATCGGTAGCTCGATGAAAAGGACAAACTGCCGAGTAGTACTGGAAAGAATTACTCGGTAGCTAATTAAGCCACCGAATATAGATGAGGTTTGGCCAATATTCTGTACCAAAAACAAATATGAATCGGTAACCATTTGATCCACCGAGTATACATTCGGTAGCTTAGTAGTCTACCGAGTATACATTCGGTAGCTTATAAGTGATTTCGAGCGACCGAATGGTTACTTTATTGTGCATGTACGGATGGTGGTTGGGATATTCGGTGGCTCCATTAATGGTCTGGATCTACCGAATATTCTAACTGCAACATTCAAAGCATGCAAACTTTGATTTTTCATACGTCAATCAACCATTACAAGCTAATGGGTTTCAAATTAGAGAGCTACCTTATCATTTGGAGTCGAGTTCACTTCCTTTCCCTTCTTTGATTCTTGATTTTCTTCCAAACACTCTTGTTCATGACTTTTCTCTAGAATGGTAGAGTTCCAACAATCCATGGCTTCTTTAACGTAAGAGGAATTCGTAGCATGATCATCTTCAAGAGAAGAAGATTCACCCCGCTCAATCTCACTCAAAACAACCATCTCAACTTCTAAAAAACAAAAACTTCTTCTTCTTTTTCTTCTTCTTCTTCTAACTCCCTCTCAAATGAAAAAAAATTGAGAAAAACTAAAGTAATCGGTGGCTAAGTAGCTAAATTAGTTATTAGGTTAGCTTAATCGGTAACTAATTTTGAGTTAATCGGTAGCTTAATATCGTTGGGGGTATTTTAGACACTGAGATAAGGGATAGCCTAATTACACCCGGGTGATTGAGTTTTGAAAAATTTTCGAAATCTGCCGGGATTCAAATCAGTCTGCCAGGATGACGTGAGGATAGATAACTTCTGTTAAAGTAACTTTTCCTGACATCATTAAAATTACAAGAAAAAAAATGTCACTATTTGTGAGACGTC
>JAJJMA010196058.1:0-17905 GCA_023529015.1 Papaver nudicaule | reverse complement strand
CTTGGCCTCATAACATAACTATCCAACTTTATGCATGCATGCATGCATGCAGACATGCATATATTGAGTTGGCTAAACACAACACTGAACAGCAGGTGCAAGCTTTCCCTTCCCTTAACTGCATGATGGGATTTAGCTCTTCAGTTGGTTCATAACCCCTAGCTAACTCAAACAGACATGACACAGCGTTATTGGCTGTCAAAGTTAAACCCCAGGCTCCACCACTATTAGGCGTTCACCTCTGTCAAAGAATGTTGAAGGAAAAGTTGGGAAGTAATAAGTGGAGCCGGAGTTTCTAGCACGATAAATGTATCCACAGCTGCATACAATAATACCAACACTAAACATATATTCATTTATGAAAGTTTTAGAAGTCTTACACTGCTGATGAGAAGGTATCCATGACCACTATTTTATGTATCTATCTATCACCCATCTTTATTCACCATTACATTGGTTTTCATAAACATAAATAAGAAAGCCTGTGGGAAGCTGCAGTTATGCAGACTTGGAAGCTATTCAAATCCTTCTCTCAACTCTTTGTTTAATCTAAATAAATTACATACTCAATTTGAAAAAACTCATCACAACCCTAACCGATATTGGCTTCATTCTGTGCTCATCAAAGTTAACTCAGACTTCAACAAAAATCTTCAAAAGGCTGACGCTTCCTGTGCAGTTTATCTCGATTCTTTAATGACCGAAAGAAGAACAGATTTGGATACTCTTGTGGATCTTAGAGAATCGGTCGACAGAAAACTGGACCTAAAGAACTGTGCAAGCTTACCCCTGAACCTCTGGAGTTGCTATTCTCTACCTGTGGTTTTGCTGGATTGTCCATTCCACCTTTTGACCAAAGCATGGGGTAAGATCCAACGCATGCATCCCTCGGTGAAAAGGGATTCACTGACTGGTATGGATATGACGGACTCACCTGTCTCAAATTAGGATTACCCGTGGCCGCACGAAAATACTGCTGCCTAGGTTCACTGGTGAATTCCCTTCCTAAATTGGCATCTTCATTCTCAGGAGAATCATCAATGACTATCACCTCACGCTTAGAACTGGTAGCAACATAAGCGGAATTTAGGTTATGTTGGGGAGCAGCAGTACCTCTTTCGCCATTGTATCTGAAATGAGAATTTGGTCTGTCAACAACACTCATCTGAGGATTCGAAATCTGCGAGTGATCCATGGCATCCTTTGGGCCATGATGCGGCAAGAAGGACTCAGTTAGACCTCCCGCATAGTGATTATTAACGTAATGATTCTCTGCTGGAGGTTGTGAATTTCTCTGGCTAGAACGACTACGATTTACCGAACTTTCAGAAAGATTGACATCAACACGATTCATGGCTTCATATGGACGATATTTATTGAAGATGACAGAACCATTGGAAGTCATATGATATAAAGAACTATAGTCCTCATCAGTTGTTATCATATTGCCTGTAGAAAAACCACGTTGTGTCGAATAATTTGAATCTGGAGCAGTATTTTTGAGTTGGGAAGAACCGTCTTCCGTATTTACCACCATTAAGTTCTTACCCATCAGCCGTAGGGTGGACTGAGTATGATGATGAGACGGAGATGACGAATTGTTGAAACCAAACTCATCACGGCTAGGGAACTTTGATGCAGCATCTGAACATGTCCTCGACAAAACAGAACCCCTAAATGAATCCAACATTGGATGAGCATTCTCATTGAACTTCGAACTCGAGCAACCGCTGGAGGAAGCAAACCCCAACTCAGGCCTGCTTTTCGGGTTGTAATTTATCTGTGATCCAACGGAAGGAATGGATGGCCCCATGTGGTGTTGTCTATGGAGCGGAGCTTGATACGTTATAGAATCATCCCAAGGGATTCTCTCCTTCTTTGAGCAACAACATGGTGATTGATCATCTGAAAATTTCAGAGATTCTGCTACCAGGGATTTTTTAGTATCTTTGCGGCTCAATGTACCGAAATTTGTTCTTTCTGCATTTACCATGTTTGGTGCACATGCAAATGGGTTAACATCTCTCATCATTAGAGGCTTGATACTGTTACCATTTGGTGATAAGTTGTTTACAAGCTTTTCAACAACCGCCGAAGATCTGACAACTGAATTTGGATCTGCGCAATCTGAATCTGAGATTGAATGTGTATGCAAGTGAGATATTGTAGAGGTTGCAGAAACAGGAGATCCTGATGAATCTCTATCGACTAACGCGGATCGATTCGAAGATGGTAACTTATTTGAAGTTAATGAAGAACTATCAACATGAACATCTGAATTAATATCCTCCCCTGGACTCGGCAAGAAGAACCCTGGTGGCCCTGGTATAGATATTTGCTCACTCCCACATTCCGTGTGTTCATTTTCTCTAAAAGAGTTACCCCCATCAGCCTTATAAAAATCCACATCCGGTGCCATATAAGTTCTTTGAAGTACATCTGTCACATTTCTGGAATAACTTAATTCTTGTTGACCATCACAAACAGTTTGGTCTGAAGAAACCCTCCATGCTTCACTTCCACATAACTGGTAACAGTTGGATCGAACATTGGGAGGCGGAGGCTCTATAGTAGCATCCTCCCCACTAAATGAAACTTCTTCAGCAGAAAACTCCATGTCGTTCATTTTTTCCCGGAAAAAACTAGTGCTAAAATGAACTCCAACCCGAGAAGACACAGTTGAAGCTTTGGGTTCCAACTCCAAACCTCCCAAAACTTTGGTTTTCTTCCTTCCAGTTTTCTTTTCTGATTCTTGCTGAGATACCACTACGTCATTGATGCACATATCCAAATTTTCACTCCTTGCAAATTTGTGTGGTCTATTGGATTCATGGCCCCCTTGGATCTGATCTAGGCTTCTACAGTTGATTTCCATAGAATCATCCATCTGACTGTATTGGCCATTCACATCAGACCAAACTGTTTTAACCTGCTCCCTTGTCTTCACCGCGGATCTATGCATGCGAGGCTTTTTCCAGATACAACCTTTCTCGCCCTCGTAAGGTTTTGACTTAGAAAAAGAGAGTTCAATTGAGGAAACATTCTTTGTTGTAGTTGAGAGAAATTTGCATTTCGGTGAGACTTGATTACAACTATCAGAGAGGTTTAAAGTCTTCCTCTTGGGCAAAATGCCAGAGTTTTCAGCAACGTCTACACTTTGGACCTCTACTCTCTTGCTCCTCGGAGAAGTAACAAGATTTTTGGAAGTCCTTGACAGTTTCAGAGTGCAACCAACATGTGTAGAAGAATTGATACCCTCATTCAAGCAATTAAGACGATTTTCAGTGGCTTTCAGAGACCTAGCTACCTCTTTGTCAAATTTTGGAGTAGGAACTGAGTTTTCCAATGAGTTAGGAAGATTTTGGAGTATCTCCTCCGAAGAGTTGCTGGGATTGGACAAACTATTCTCAAATAATGGGTTTCGTGGCAGTGATGAATATCTTAAACCTCGACAAGCATCTTTCCCATCTAACTTCGTAGACAAACCAGTCCTTTTTGAGCATACCCATTGCCTCAACTCACCAGAATTTTCGCGAGCCTTTGGAAGTTCTGACATAGACTCCTCCTCCTCCTCAAAGTTATCGTTTAGACCATTATTCTCATCCCCAATGCCACAAATCTGCCGAAACAAATTAAAACATTATGGACGAGATCACTTAACAATTGCAGAAAGATGAAGAGAGACAGTTAAGTAACTGATGAGTGGCAAAGAAAACGCTTGATAGTATCTTCAAAGTTGGAGTTTTAAATCCATAAACAACACTGAACACTCAAAAAATATATAAATAAAAACTTATCAAGAACCCTGTTAGAGAAGAAGGTAAGTAGAGAAGAAATACCTCAGTTCGACTCAGCTTGAAAGAGCATATCTTTTTGTTTTGATGCTTGTATTTCAGATGCTTACCATCTTTGGATCCAACACATTTAACCTTATCTGCCACACCCATATTCTTTTCTTTGCTCTCAGTTGTTGGTCTCTTTGCTTTGAAACCCTCGCCTGATCTTGGAAGTGGCACCTCATCGAGTTTTGATAGGATTAGAATTTTTCTACCATTTGAATCTAAATAAACTGCACTTTCATCACCAATATCCTCAGGATATGTTTGGGAGAGCCTTCGCCTTTTACCTTCATGAGTACAAACCTCAGCATCTGGTGTAGGAGTCTTTGACTCTACAGCCCAATGTGAACCATTTCTCCTATCTAGGTCTTCAAGAGTGGATCGCTGGGCTGTTTTGTAGATATCCACCATTAACCTCTTCTTCACCATCTTTATTTTATGTTTGTTTAGCGTACAATTCACATCTATCTTGGAAGATGTTGATCCCGCTGCAAGGCACTGGTCAATGTGAGCATTCAAAGTGGTGTTTGAAGTAGACAAGAAGGTTTTACAAACAGGGCAGACTTTTGACGCCATGGGATCAGATATGATCGCTGTGTTTGAGACAGTATCTTCTATGCGACTGGGATAAGATGAAACACCCGATTTCTCAACTACTTTACACTTCTTAGAAGCTGGTTCAATGGTACTTCTGCTCTTCTTTGGTGCTACTGGAATTTGATGTTCTTTCAAAGCTTTTGAAGAAGTGGCTGCTATATCTCTGGAATAAGCAGTGACTCTACTTGCAGAAAGTTTCTCCTTTTTAGATAGAGGACTAGTAATTACTGTCGGTACAATTTGTTCTTCAGTCTCATGCAAACCTGGACTCAAATCTTTGGCAGTAGGTCCTGATGTTAACTTCTTCGGTTCTTGTAACAGAGTTCGTGTTTGATCTATAAGGCTCAGAATTGACTGATGATAGCGTTCACAAGACTTGAACTTGCGATGAAATGATTCTCCATCTAAATTATTAGCTTCAACCAAACTGTTGCCATGGAGACAAAGGTTTCTTACTGAATCAGGAGGCTCGAAAGGTGGTAATGGAACTCTTACGCCATGCTTCAAGCAAATATCTAGGTACTCTTGAGGGAAAGGCCAGCTCTTCTCAATACCTTTTCGTCTAGCTGTAAACACATAATCTCTGCAAGAACATAAACCCAAACAATCAAAGTTAAGTACTACATTAGTGCTAAGTACGGCCAAATCCTTCACCTCAATCTATTATCATATGCTAATACTAAGAGAAGAAGGAAGGTATAAGCATGGAACGAAAGATCAGAAGATCAAACACATATTGAAACAGTAGACAAGTTTTCAAATTTAGGTAGAAGAAGAATCAACATAGTACAAGAACCCTGGAAGAGACATAAAATAACACAGTACTAGATCAAAAGAGCAACCAAAGAATTGAATTAATCAGAGTTAGATTACTTGTGAATATGGGTAGGGTGACTAGAAGATTGATTGGAGTAGTAGATTCAAAACCAAAAGAGAAAAGAAGAAAAGATAAAATTTTGGAACTATTCAATGAAGCTGTAGATCTGGTTGGAAATATAATCCACTTCCTTTTTTGGAGAAGAAAGAAAGAAGAGAATGATTTGATGATCAAAGGTGGTTTTACCTTAAAGAGAAGGTGGGAAGGTGATGATAATTATCATTATCAGTAAGACCTGACTTTAACAGATCTGTATGATCTTGTTGTTGTTGTTGTTGTTGTTGTTGTTGTTGTTCCAAGGTAACAGTATCAGTTGTACTACCCCTTTCATGATTTTTCAGTCCTGAAATCTTGTGAGATGAACATGATGAGAGATCTGGATTATTATTTTCAATGGATAACATCTGAAGAAGAACAACTTATTATCTCTTCTTGTGCTGTTGCTACAACAGTACACAAGATAGAGCTTATTTCCTCCTTATTACTACAACTTATCTTCTTATGCTTAGTTTTCAGCATAACATTAAACCTCTTCCAAAATAAATTACCACTATAGATTCACTTCTCTTCACTTCAATTATGTATGTATCTATATATATGAGACCCTTTTATTCTGATCTTCATTCATTTACTGTACTTCATTATCACCATCTATGTCTTTCATTTAGTACCTGCAAAAATATCAATGAAATCACAAGTTTTTTAGAAGACCCATGTAGAAATAAACGTTATTTTATGTGATGAAGATGAGTGAAGTAAGTAATTATGAGAGGAAGAAAAACAAACACAATCTTATGAAAAGAAGGGGATCTCAAAAGGTCATTTCATGTGAGGAAGACAACACTCTAGATGGAAAGCATTAAGAACTGTGAGAAAAGATCTCAAAATCATATGCTAGTTTCATACTAATCCATTTCATAGATTCTACTATTTCAGGTAGAAGAAAATTGTAGATTCAAAATCACTAGCTAGTGAGAGTATACAGCTAGAGAAAAGAAAAGACAAGCAGAGGAAGTGTTCATACAATTAATAAAGAAAATTTAAGAGATGTGTGGAGAGAATCAAGAGATATGATTCAAGAGAACAAATCAAAGTGAAAACTAACCTATATGATCATCAGATACAATATCAGCAAGGCAAAAGAGATAGATGAAAAAACAACATGAAATCACAAATAGTTGAGTAGAGAATCAACTAAACTAGAGTTGAAAAGAAAGTTGAATTTTTTTTTCAAATTTAAAAACCAAACCCAGAAGTGAATTTGAGGTGAGAAAGTAAGAAATGAATTTAAGATCTCAAAGAAAAGAAGATATGTATGACATGAAATCATAGGAATTGCGAGCAAACCTTGTTCAAGTCTAGAACTTGTTTTGGCTTCCAGAGAAAATCCATCATCAAATGAATGTTTTAGAAGAAGTTTGGAGACGTAAATAATAAGGACAAAGAAGAGATGAGAAGAAGCAAAGAGAGAGAGAAGAGAGAAAAAACAGCACCACCCACTCACACATCAAAGGAGGTATCAGGTTCTCCACCAAAAGCAGGTTTGGTTTTGTGCAATTAAGCAACCATTAACCCTAGCTAGTACTACTATTCATCATCACCATACATGACATACAATTACAAGTTATGAGTTAGTAGAAAGATAGAGAAAGAGATGAAACAAAGAAAACAGAAAAAGAAAGTGAAGGGTTTTCTCCTTTTTCTCTTTTTACTTAATTAGTTTTATTTTGTAAGATCTGACCGATCCTCTACCCACCCAAGCGATTCTCTCTTCTCTGACTAAGTTTTTTCATTTTTTTCTCTATTTTTTGTGATATTTTATGAGTTGTTTTGAGTTTGACAGATTTTTTCTTTCATATTCTTTTCATGTATGTTATGTCATGTAATGTTATGTGATGCTGTTTACATGCATGTGTGATATCAGGATTGATAAGATCTCTCATCACGGCAGCCCCTAACTTTAGAGTCTAGAAAGTATTCAAAATTATAATGATACCCCTGAAATTTACAAGTTTTTATATACCGGCCTTGATTTGCGAGTAGGAGAGTACGAGTCCAATGAATTAAGGATAGGTGGCACTTAGGTGATGCAGAGGGCCACGTTGTCTAGTTTATCCTCTAATATGCAGGGACATTTGGCATGCCTGTGAGCCTACTATGTAAAGTATTTATTTTTGGAAGTAAATATGGCGTTCAAATCTGCAACGTGAGCTTGTGTTTTCTTGTCCATAAAACTGTTTAATGGGGGGGCACCCTTCGAACTCAAGTCGGCCATATTGTTATGGCACTGTATAAACTTGCCATCTGAGGTATTTTTGTTTTTAAATTGTTACACAGTCCTAGGTTTCTGACATAGTTCTACCTACGTTTCTTATCTGGTTCAATTACTAAACCATTGATGTAATTTGGGTTTGCAACAGGGAGGTAAGCATCCGTCCACACGATGATTGTGAGAACAATTTTGATCTAGCAATGCTAGAGCCATTGGATCAACTAATCCAACGGTGATGGTGGTTTATGATGGAAATTCAGTTTTTACCTTTAAAATAAAAAACTCCACTGGAAACCACCACTGTTAGATCTGTTGATTCTGATGATTGTGCTTTCATTTTCAAGTTAAATGATGAAGAAAACCGTAGAAAGGTGCTTGAAACAGGCTCATTCTACATCGCCAAAAAACTCTTTACTCTTAGGCCTTGGTCATTTTTACTAGAGAAATCAACTTCCGACATCAAGACAATGCCGATTTGGGCGCAAATGGGGTTCCACAGCATATGTGGGATAATGATGGGTTGAGTTTGATTGCTAGTTACCTAGGTAAACCTATATTGGCTGATGACTGCACTTTGAAGCAAGAAAGACTAGCCTTCGCTAGGATTTGTATAGAAATAGACACTGAGTTTGATTACCCATCTAGTATCCCTTTACTGATTGACGGGAAGATTGCATTAGACCTCCCCGTGGAGTACAATTGGAAGCCTCCTATGTGTACAGATTGCATGGTGTTTGGTTAAAAGGCTAGACGGATACCTAAAGAGGCAAATGTGGCACAATTGGGTCCACGTAGAGGGGATCAAAATTTAACTCTCATTAGTGAAAACATTGGTGCTACTAAAGGGACCAATGACACTATCTCTCCCTCTTTGAAAGTGTATGTCAATATTGAAAATGTTGCTACTGGCAAAGGGAACAATGAGAACAATAGCTTAAATGAGGTTATAGTTGTAGAGGATGTTGAAGTTGCTATTGGTGATGCTAGAGAAGAGCCAATTGAGAATAGCATGAAGATGGACACTGCCAAAAATGCACCTCTTGATAAAGAAGCGACAAGCACCACATCAACCAATCTTTTTATTCCACCAGGGTTTGAAGGTTCCAACAGATTTCATGGGTTATAAGAAGAAGAGGTTGCTACGTCGAAGGGAAAAGAAGCGGCAAGCTCCACATCAACCTTTCCTTCTATTCCACCGAGGTTTGAAGGTTCCAATAGATTTCATGGGTTAGAAGAAGAAGATGAGGAAGTTGTTACGTCGAAGCTAGAACTCGAAGACTTGGAGATTACTCACAAACCGTCATCGTCCGAACCAATCTTGGTATCAAATCAAAAGGTGAGCTTAAATCTAAAGCGAAGGGTCTCTTCCCTAATGGATCTTTGACCACAAAAAAGAAAAGGTCGACAGAATCTCTTGATTCTAGTAAGATATATATCAACAATAAACTCGTGGATCATGGTACTCTTTATGGATTAAGCTTTCCGTCTAGTGTCGAGAGATGTGTAGTGATGTTGTGAAAAAACACAAGCATTCAAGATTAGAAGAGATTGATGAGAGCCCTTGAAGTGGTCAGTGCAATTGTTTTGCTTGAAAGATAGAAGTAAGCATTGTTTTCCTATGTTCAATTTTTTATGCTTGTAGTTCTTTCTTGTGCTATTATTTTGCTAGTACTTTTAGACTCTCTTTAAATTGTATTCTCCTTGCATACATCTTAATGCATAATTTTAATGAATCTATTCTACTGACTAATAAAAAAAATGGGTTTGCAACGTTAAATGGTATGTGCCTTGACACCCAACCATATTCTCCAAGGTTAATAGAGCTTGTGAGTGTAACAAAATTCATGAAAAGCAAAACAGTTATCACTATTGTTATTATTGGCCTGGTACATTGCCAAACAAACTGATAACCCAGCCATGATAAAGGATCCTCTCACACTCTTGTTATCACACTATCTCACACTTTCGACACCTATTTTTCAATAAAATTCAAACACTAACAGATTTGAAGCTAACTTTTTTAGCATATGTTCCTCTCATAAATCTCTACATTTCCACAAAAATGAGAACATTTCGCGATGTATAAGACCACCATTTCCTACTTTGAAAATCAACCGTTAAAATTCGACGGATTTTCAACTGTTGAAAATAATATTAGTAGATAGCGAGCTTAGTATTTTGAAAAACGTTTATTTTTGGTAGAAATGTAGAGTTATCTAGAGGAACATATCCTCAAAATCTTAACTCTAAATTCGTTGGCATGTAAATTTTATTGAATAAATGGTGTCAAAAGTGTGATAATAAGAGTGGGAGGGGATCCTTTCTCCTCACTTTTATTCACCAACGCCAACGGCCTAAAAAGTTAGCTTCCCTCAATTGTCAATTGTCAAACACAACACTAGGAAATCAACTTCATTCTGCAGCGAATTCTAATACGGACTGGCTTTTGGAGACTATATTCACACGTAAAACACCTCTATTATTATTGTTAGAATTATAATATAGGAATTAGGAGCTTTTGTCGATCTAAACCAACCTTTAAAAAATGAAAAAAGAACCAGAAACCCACATTAGAAAAATGCTCATTCATGTATGTGGCTCCTTAATGACGGAGTATGCAATTGAAACCACAGACTATATACACACACAGTTCAAAGTTCAATGTATTCAAGTTATGATCAAAGGCAAAAGTTTGTTTAAAGAGAAGTATTTCATTGTGTTTATAGATCGAAAAATGTTATGAAACGCAATAACTCTCACAGGCGTACCTTTTATAATGAATCTCACCATTGGTTATAGTACTTTTGGAAAATCATGTAATAATAGTACTTTTTATTATCGGTAAAGATTTTTATGTCGACGAATTTTAAATTCAAATTATAGGTATTATTATCCGATAATTTACTATTGTAGTGACACCGGCAGTTATGTTATAATGGTACTACTGAAGTACACTACTTCATCATTTTGGATCATATTCCTCCAAAAGTAAAGAGACATCTGTTAGGAAAATTCTTGGGCTTCCTGTTTTTTGGACGGTTCTCATGTTAAGTTGGGTTTTCCTAATATAGTTAGGAAAGATATTACTTTATGACCAAGTTTTGTGTCCTCTATAAATATGACTAGAATTGGAGTTGTAGAGAGAATCCAATCTAGAAGAGTGCTAAAATCTTGTGCTTAGGTTTTTGGTCTCTTTGTTAGGGAGAGTCGAGTACTACCGTGAAGGTCAATATCGGTGTGAGAGAAAAACTTGTAGAGAGAGGATTTTGGTGTTCTATTGTTTAGGGTTTAGGGTTTTTCCCCGAACCGGGTTTCTATAGTGTTTCCATGTTTCTCCTCTGTTACTGGCAATTATGAAGAATGTGTAGAAGAGAAGATATGAGGCTGGTATGGAGAATGGTTTAGACAGTTGGTTTCAATGGTGTCTCAAATACGTCTCGGTAACTCTTCGATTTAGGTCTTCTTCTATGCATAGGTTGTGGAAAGAGCATGTAATGATCTTGATATAATAAAGTTTCTCTGGTGGTGTTGGCCGTGGAGTAGCCTGCAAAGGTGAACCACGTATATCTTGTGTTGTGGTTGTGTGTGTGCTTGTTTATTTTATGTCTGTATTATTATTTCTCCGTGTTTGGTTCAAATCACCAATAGCCCGTGTGATCATGTATTCCGGTGCGCTAGGGGTGTCAATTTCACCAACAACATCCATGGGGTATTGATACTTCGAGCCAAAGTTATTTCGTTGCATCCGATTATTTTCGCTGACAAATATAATTTTTGATGTGGAGGTGTTTATTTTGTACAATTTTCGTACTCGTGGCAAACATAAACCATTTGATATACTCCTTATATCTCTGAAAGAGCAAACTTTTCACATTTTTATTTTATGAGGGAGGTAATTTAATTCGCTTTCAGGCTCCAACAACGAGGGTAAATTGTGTTTATAAATTCTCGTACATATTTAATTATTATAGTACGAACATTTTATCAAACTAGATAACGACATAAAAAAACTGTAGATGCAAATAAGAAAGTTTAGACAAGTCCAACCTATCTTCCACCCCAAAACCTAGGAATTTAGGAGATAGGTTGGACTTGTCTAAAATCTAAAAATAACATTGCATATGTCCATTTACAATTTGTATCAAACAAGTGGTATGGTTTAAGCTAGACCCAGCCTAATCCACGTAAAGCGCATGTGGGAGGCGGAGGCTGGGAGGTCCTCCGCACAACGTATGTTTAAGATCCTACGTGTGGAACGAGATAGCCAAAATGTCAAGCTAGGTATTTGGTATCCACATTCTTCCAAAATTTTCTCTTTTTTTCACCGTTTTGGCAATTTTAGAGGGAACAACCTTTGATGTTGACATCTTGTTGTTTTCTTTCTTCCTTTTTAAGGCGTTGCGCTTGTCTCATCCAATTTTGATACTTCATGGTTTTGCCGACTCTTAACATTCAATCTGAGAGTTATTGTCGGGGTAATTTTGTCCTCTTTCTTCTCTTTATCTAGCGACGATGCTTTTCTTCGGAGATCACATTCTTCCTTCAGAAGTTGGTTGTTCTCAGCAAAATCTTCTGCATTTCCTTGCTCGTACTGGTTTCTCTTTTCATGTTGGTTTTTATTCTCTTGATGACTTTTCTTCAACTCCTCCTCGTTATGTCTACGATTATTGTTTTTCTCCTACCGATATGGCAATTTCGAGTATTTTCTTCTTTCTTTGATTTGTAGATTTCGAGTGTTTTGTTGTGCGGCTATCTCTCCTTTTTTCCCCACAAAACTTTTAGAATTTGAAAAAGAAACTTACCCCGTGTTGATGGTTTTGGTTCTTTGTTTACTCAGATGATATTGAAATGATTCAAAAGGACGTCGACAAAGTTCAATTTGCTCCTTCCGTGTTCAAACCTCTTTGAGTGCTATGACCAACCGCAGGTCTATGCTTTGTCTCTCATCTCCGAGATCCGCAGCATTTTTCGCTACAGTAACGGTTTTTCTTTTGATCCCTTAGGTGCTTCCCCTCTGTCATATGAGTTACTTCAGAGGTTTACATGCCTTCCAGAATTTTGGCATTGTAATCTTAAGAAAAATCAGAGGTTTCATATTCACTCTATGATATGGATGATCCTTTCATTTTCTTCGCACTTGTAACCTGGAGAGTTATGCGCTCTCATGTTCAGTACGGTCCTCATTTTGACCATCTGCTTAGTTTCTGCGCGGAGTAGCGAAGCTTGTCACGGATGTCATAATGTTTAGTGTTAAGCGTTTTAATGCTACGTATGTATGATTGTCTGGGACTCTCCGCTGATTTTAATGTTGATCCTATGGCGTGTGGTGAGAGTGAAATATTTAGTCTGATTTTTTAACCTGAGTTGGTGAGATTTCTTCTTGATGGCTTGTCCAGCTCCGCTAGGCTTGATCATCCCTTCATTGTGCGGGGTCCTTGGATTGATGTTATGATGGCTTTGTTTCTCGTACTTTTTTGACTCCCGCACATTCTGTTCTTCTTGTTAAGAAGAAGTATAAGTGCCCACGAATATCTTGTAGTGCAAGCTGCCTAGTCGCTGCTTCGTCTAGGTCGCTTCGTAGTATCCTTGGTATTTGTATTCTTCTGTATTTTGGTGCTTGTCATTTAAGATGAGAACAACGAAATAAATGATGAAGCGATAGCTGGGTTGGAAACCTATACCAAGGATGATTTGTTGTTCTTCTGAAGATGTGGTGGTGGTTTGTTCTCGACTTGATTGGGCGTTGAGTCTTCGTAGTTTTTGCTTTGTTCGTTGTGCCTTTCTGATTTTTTTTTTTTTTTTTTTTTTTTGCGCGGGTGCAAGGCTTTATTCCGGTGGCGAGGCTTCTTCTTCATTTGCTGGTTCCTCATTTGTGAAAATGATTCGTTTGAGTCGGAGGATTGTTCCTTAGTGCATGGGTCAAGGAGTAGTCGTGCTAATATTCTCCATTGTTTTTGCTTCCTCTGTTTGTGTACAACTATCTTCCTTTTATTGTTTGTCTTTTCCGCAGGGTTTCAAGCGTCCGCGAAATGGGTCTGCCCATTCTGATTCCCAGGTTGAGCTTCCTGATTTTATTGTTTTGGCCGCTCGTTGGCGCGCCATGGAGGATGGTAGGGATGTTGTTCCTGCAAAAAATAACGAGCTGAGGAAAGTGAAGAAAACTATTTTGAAGGACAAGCATACCAATACTGGTGGCTCGAAGTCTGGTGGAGGTTCTGATATTAGTCTTGAAAAGGAGGGGATACAAAGGTGCACCACCAACTTTTGAATTCGTGAACCTAGTTGATTAGGTTACTTGAACGATCTCGACAGAGATGGATTCACTCAAGGGTTTGAATCAACAAACTTGCAATACTTTAATTATATAGATCAGAGACAATATAACAAGGAAGGTAAAAATAATGCAAGACACCAGAAGTTTTGTTAACGAGGAAACCACAATCAGCAGAAAAACCCCGGGACCTAGTACAGATTTGAACACATACAGTACTAAGCGAATACAGACGCTAGCCTACTATCAGACTTCGGACTAGTATATATCGAGACTGAATTAACCCTCCAAGAAACTCAGCTACCGTTGTACCCCTACGTCTCTTAACTCCCGGCCTACGCACTTGATTCCTCTAGCTGACGTTCTTTACATGCCTAGGAGTTGCTCCACTTCACTTCGTGAAGATTAGCGATACCCTGCCTCTAACAGGGCACCTGGTTGTACTCGAATTGTCTTTCACAAAGAATACGATAGGTGATTTCCTTTAGAATTAAAGTCAAGGTTAATGGAAATTGATTTACTGATTAGGGCTTATTGATCTGGCCTAAACAGTTTTACATCGTAACGCATGATGAACTTGATATTAAACCTAGTTCGTGAATTGCGTTATGGAACTTCTTGGAGTTATAACACCAACTGCAGTCATACAAAGCTTCTATGAAATATTTGGTCTTTATTGATTGAATTGACCGCAGCAAAACAATCGACTTAAGATACAGGATCAGGAATATTAATTCTAACTTGTGCTTCACGATCCTTAAGTGAAGTCTTTAAATAGTCGTAGTCTAAGAAAAGGACTTCGAGATGACGACCAACCTTTATGCAAGGATACAAAGATGTGTAGAGGATTGGTTTCTATCATGCAGGAGGTCATATATTTATATTTATCGTCAAGGGAGGCTTTGTTTTAAAGTTAAGCAACATTGAGTGAGGCTCAAGCAAGTTTCCGAGCTTAGAAAGATCCATAGGCTTGCTTTGAGGTCCAACTCAATCTTCTTATAAGCCGTTGGTGAAAACCTAAGGGTCGTGAGAAGACTCGCCTTGATAAAATTGAAAGATGGCAATGTCTTTGCAAGTAAACATGTTATAGGGTCCATGTAAATAAACATGAACGTGAAAAACTATTGTGGACAAGAGAGCTCCATGGGCCTTAATAAGAACGAGTTCGGAAATCCGTTCAAATAAGGCAAAAACTCCAAAAGGAAGTTTTTATCCATGGCTTATATGAACGCGTTCATGGAGCAGTTTCCGAGTTCAGGAGTTTTCTTGAACTTATATGAACGCGTTCATGAGAAACTGCTGAGTTCTGGAATTTCCCTTCCAGCGTATGAACGCGTTGGCTGTTCAGGTGTAATTTGAGAGCTAGCTTTATTCTCACATTGTTCTTATGCATTGGTCACTAGGTAAACCTAAGTGTCAAGAGAACTAGTCTTTGATCCTTCAAGAGAACTATAAACAATATCATAGACTATTTATTTGATAAAATTGGTAAACACGAAACCATAAGGAAAACCTTTCTAACCTTTCGATGAGGACGATAAATATCAAGTGTGTAAGCTCCGGCATTTATCTTCAATGGTCTTCATCTCGAATACCTAAGCTATCCTAGTCCGAAATGATATTGTAGACTTAATCAAGGATTGTGTTTTTTTCATATAAACTTGACAAACAAGTCTCTCCGTGAAGAAAGCTAGTGAGAGGGGTGCTCAAGTTCTTTCCACCATTCAATATGAGGCTGCTGCAGTGCGCCCAAATATGGATCTGAGTCTTCTGTTGCGGCTAAGGTTACTACCGCCAAGGGTAAGGTTTTAGTGGAGTATATCTCTGCCACCATTGCTCATCTTGAATCTGCTCCGTACAATGCTATCAAACTTTCTCGTAAGTTTCTTTCCTTTGTTTGGTGGATTTCACACCTACTTTACACTCTTGTTTAATTCTGGTTTCGCTTCTCAGGCTTGAGGAAAGAAAAGGCCGGTCTGGAACATACGCTTGAGCAGATTGCACGTGTTAGTGGATAATAATGATGAGGTGTACAAACAGCAAGTTGAAGAGGAGATGCACCTATACTTCGAAACTGGGATTAAGTTCTTCAAGGAGTTGAACTTCATTCCTTCAAAATACTTGTAGATACTCTTTTATTTTTTCCGCGATGTTTGTAATTTTGGTTAGGCTATTCCTCCTGTTTATCTCTGAAGAACTTTTTAAATTTAGAGGGGCTACTCCCCTTATAAATATATGAAAGACAAGTTTCGGCATACCTTTGTTTACGGAGTATTTGTTTGAATACTTGAATTATTTAGACTGCTTGTTCCAACAGTATTTGGAGAAATATTTATTTGGAGGGATTGTTTTTATCCTACTTGGGCAATCATATTAGACGCTCACAATCGACATTCATAGGTCATTTTTCCGCTAACAATTTTTATGCGACAAACTTATATCCTCTTAGAAGTTGGTATTTATTATGCCCATGTTAGGTATAAGAGAAGGCGTACCCCTCATTTTCTGAGATAACATACATATGACGGTCGGTCTTTCCCGTTTGCCACTTTACACGTGGTCTTATATTTATCCTTCACAATCCCATGGTTCACCATACATTCTCACAAAACTGATGCAATGCTCGCCGATCATCCTTCGTACCGAAAATTCTAAGGATAGTAAGGAGGGTGTATGATTATATTTGGATAATAGATTTTTTAATTAATATAACATACATCTATGCGCCTCCGTCCGGATTTATGAAGGACATCGATTTGCTCATTTCTTTCTCGTTTTTTTTTTTTTTTTTGAATTAAAAAGGATATATATTGAAAAGGGAAAAATTATGTACAAAGATGATCAACTACATGATCCCTTGCTGAATTCAGTCAGCCATTACAAGTTAACGACAGTTTCCCAATTGAACATGACTTGTGTCATTGACTATCCATCAAAAATCAGATCTCGAGTACACCATAACTGGATTTCTTGCTTCGCTGTCCTAATGAGATCATCCTTTGCTCTTGCCTTAGCTCCATTCACACGACCATTTCTTTCTCGCTTGTCTTGAACTGTTTCTTCCTGCGTATTTTAATCTGCTTATCTCAAAATTTATCTTCTGTTTCGGCTCTTTCTTCCGCTTGTTTTTCTTCTCCCATCTTATGTTTTCTTCTTAACATTGTTCTTTAGTACACTTTTACGATTTCTTCGTAGCCCTTTTCCACTGGTTGTTTCTTTCACCACCCACAGTTTTAAGAGCGTTAGTAGTACCCCTTCTCTCATGTGTTTCTGCGGCGAATGCTATTTCGGCAGTGTACACTGGTTGTTGGTTAGTCCTCTCATGGCCCCTTTTACACTACACCAATTTTGGGGGTAGCAACGGTGCTCATCTGTTGCTAAAAGTGTTAGAAACGGGGGCCGGCCGTTGCCATTCATGGTGTGACGAATTTTAGCAACGGTAATGTTGCCGTTGCGTCTCTCGGTTAGCAACGGATCTAGCAAAGGCCGAGTTCAGCCGTTGCTAGAATTTGCCCGCAACGGTCGTTTTTTCGTTGCTTAATTTTTCCCGCAACGGCCTTTTATCCGTTTCAAATTTTAATCAGCAACGGCCGATTTATCGTTTCGGATATTTAGACTAGCAACGGCCCAGCTGCCGTTTCTAAATTTTTACCAGTAAAAAAAAATGACCAAGTCAAAGAAGACCAAGCTTGACTTGACCTGGTCAAAACAAGCTCAGTCAGACTTTGACCTGGTAGGTTCTGGTTTCATATTCCCCCAAGTACACAGTTCTCCAAGTATACAACCATCCATACATTCAAAGATTCATTCATTCAAGATATTCATAGACATTTCAAAAAATTCTACACTTGGCCAAATTCAATATTCCATACACTTATAAAAAAGGCATACATTTACTTAGCCAATTAGTCCCATTCGAACATGAAAGCATCTTTTAGCTTGGCATATTAACCAAGTCAGCTAACTCCCAAACACTAGAACATAATATAAGAAGTAAATGATACAACATGGTACAGATGTGATCAAAAGCATGACCCTCAAATGAGAAA
>JAJJMA010196027.1:0-14286 GCA_023529015.1 Papaver nudicaule | reverse complement strand
AGAAGCTACAAGATGGATCTTTCATATATTTGCTCTTGTATGTCGATGACATGTTGATAGCATCGAATAACAAGAAAGAGATTGATAATTTGAAACGAAAATTGTCGTCTGAGTTTGAGATGAAAGATTTGGGAGAAGCTAAGAAGATTCTTGGAATAGAGATTCAACGTGACAGAGAGAAGGGTAGAGTTTGTTTGTCTCAGAGGGCATATTTGAAGAAAGTGTTACAAAAATTTGGTGTCTGTGAAGGAACTAAACCTGTAAGTACTCCCCTTGCTGCTCATTTTAAGTTGAGTGCTCTAATGTCTCCTAGTACCAAGAAGAGTGCGAATATATGGCCCAAGTCCCATATGCTAATGATGTAGGTAGCTTTATGTATGCAATGGTGTGTACGAGGCCTGACATTTCACATGCGGTAAGTATGATCAGCCGTTATATGCATAATCCTGGTAAAGGACATTGGCAAGCTGTGAAATGGATTTTGAGGTATCTTTACGGTACAATTGATGTTGGCTTGGAGTTTGTGAAGGAAGATGGTAACAATCAGTTGTGTGTTGGTTATGTGGATTCTGACTTTGCTGGTGATATGGACAAGAGACGTTCGACTACAGGGTATGTATTTACTTTGTCAGGAGCACCAATAAGTTGGAGATCAATATTGCAGTCTACTATGGCTCTCTCAACTACGGAGGCAGAGTATATGGCAGTGACAGAGGCATTTAGGGAAGCTATATGGTTACAAGGGTTGCTTGATGACTTGGGTGTGTGGCAGGATCAACTTCCTGTTTATTGTGATAGTATTAGTGCCATATTTTGGGCTAAGAACCAAGTGCAGAATGCAAGGATCAAACATATAGATGTTCGGTTTCACTTTATAAGAGACATTCTTGAAGAAGAAGTCATTATACTTGTGAAGATCGATACCAAGGACAACCCAGCTGATATGTTGACTAAAGTTGTATGTGGAGATAAGTTTCGACACTGTTCGAACTTGGTCCATGTTCTTCCTGTTTGGTGAGAACCCTTTTGGGGTAAAGGTTCTTAGGAGCCTGGTGGAGGCCTTCTAGCAAGGCCTCATAAGTGAACTACGGTTGGTTTGATTCCTTACAGAAGGATACGTAGGCAGTCAGTGGTCAGCCATATGCATGTGATGCAATCGACGTTGGAAAATGGAGGTGTTTTTAGCTATTGATCGTCTCATGCATGAATGCATTATCCGAGGTGGAGAATTGTAGGATTTAGGTCGGTCACAAGTTAAGGAGTTTTATGGAAACTCAACTTGGTGAGTCGGTGGAATTCTAGATTATTCTAGGACATTCCATAATTGTTTACTTATGCCTAAACTAGGAAATTCTATGTATGTCTAGAATGTTCTTTGTAGACAAGTATTAGGAAACCCTTTACTTGTAGGGTAAGTATGTAACCTATATAAATAGAGCCCATGGGAGAACCTATGAGATATACCAGAAGCTCTTCTTCTCTCTTGGGTTTTATATATTCTCTCTGTACGATAATATATAAAATCACTTATTCCTTTATGAGGATTCAACCTCGTTAAATTCTTGTCTTCTTGATTGTGTGCGTTTGGAGTTCTTGGCGTACTAAGGTTATCATTGTAGCTGTTGGTTAAACGCTTCCGCATGTTTTAGCGCAACACAATCCATCTCTATACAGCTTCTTATTAGTTTGAGGAGGAACTGAAGCACTCAAGTACTAGCTTTATATTTTAGATTACATTAGACCAGAGTAGAGTTTTAACAAGTCAAGGTAGTAGTAATATGTCACTGCTTTGTCTTGCCTTTGCTATTACCTACACATCTTCTTTTCTTTAATTTGTTTAAAAAATGCACATTGGTTGGTTGTTGGTATGGTCTCATTTGGATGACTTCTTCTAGAATGGGAGCCTGCCTATTGTATAATCACTCTATAGACTTATGGAGCTATGAACCAAATAGCTGAAGACAAGTTAGCACCTAAATCAAGTGCAAAGACATCTTCTCTGTTTATGTTTTGCCATTCATTTTGGCTTTTCATTTTGGCTCTGGCATGTTTAAAAAGTGTCCATCCAATCCAATGGTTTCAGCCCTCCCCATCATCTTCTTTTCCTGTCTTTCCTTTTCATCATTTGATTATTCTATTGCTGAATTAGTTGGACCAAACAGATTACGTACACCTATTTAAAATGTGCCATAGTCAAGGTCTTATAATATTCACAAGATGATGGTCAAAAGTAAGACACAAGAAGAAGCATTTCAACTGTACACCAACCCAGTTTACCATATCAACTATCACTAATAACCATCAGAGAATGTGATGCTACTGCAGCTGATGGTAACTGTAAATTGAGGGCATCTATGGCAGACATTGTTGGCCAAGAATAACAGACAAATTAGTGAGTATAAACATGGCAATTTGAGGTTAATGAATCAAGATTTCTAGGCAATTGAAAGAGCAAGGAGTGAATGATCTGAAGAACAATGAGTTTGCGGTAAGGAGATCAGTGAAGCAGAAGCCTACTCCAAGGAAGTATGCGAATGCAAAAACAGATTCTGTAGATATGGTAGGGAAGTGAATGTAAAACTCACAAAAAATTCTTGGCCTTTTGCTGTGCCTTGGAAGCTGAGGTTTGTGTATTAAGGGTTTTGGTTTCGGTGTTGAGCCATGCTTGTATCTGTAACTCAAAATAAGTAGCATGGAGTGCGGATTGGGTTGAGAGTTGGTTGCTTGGATAATGTAATGTTTTAGACTTGGCTCTTAGTTTTGTTTGTAATTATATCAAGGCTTGCATTTCTGTGTACACAGATTCTGTTTGCCTAATCTAGCACAAGCTGAAAGCACAAGAAAGATGACTTAAACTCCGCTTGACCACGAAGTCAAATCTCCATTGGGCAGAGACGGGCCAATGGAAAATGATGGTAACTGGGGCTCCACCTCGTCCCTCCAATTTGGCCAAAAAAAATTTAGATCTACAGTTGAGGAGTACGTGTCAACAGGTGAATCAATTGATAGTAACAAATCTTTTTTTTGATGCAAATCGATGAATACGATTAACCCTAATCTACTCAGCAGAACTTTGTGCCTTATAAGTAGGAAAGTCTTGCCTCATTTCTATCTATCCTTCGCCTCTGTAGTCTGTAGCGTAAGAAAGAAACCCTATCTCTAAAAATCAACAACCGCAGTGATCTGGTATGCCATTACAACAAAATCATTATCTTAAGAATTATTAACCACAACAAGATAACATATTATGAATTTTCCTCTCAAGAAAATACGATACATTGATAGTAGCAGCCCTTCAAATGTAAATTTTTGGATTTTAATTATTCCCAAATGATTTTTTTTTATTTCAATAATTAAAAAAAAAAAAAGGATTTCATGTTGTTTAATGTCATAAACATTTTTATAATCTTATTAATCATTTTATCATGTAGAATTAAAGCTTCCCGTTGAAACATGAAGAATTGAGCAAAAATAAAAGAAACAACAAATGTGGAGCAAGTAAGGCACGGAAGGAAGTCGAAGAGTACACCAAATTACTTTCAGGTGTAAGTGTTTAACTGTGGGAAAAAGGTAGAAATACTAGATGCAATTGTAGGCAAGAAGAAATTATTAGCTATTTGAGCAGTTTAGACCGGTGACAGTGAGGAAGTGTTTCCATTTTGAATACTTGCAATGATACTTATTTTCCTGTTCAAGCCTGGTTTTTTTATTTTTTTTTGTCTTAAACCAAAGCATTTCACATTGAATTTCTATCATGGATCTGGAACTATTATCTGCATGTTACAATCGCATCACCGTATAATCAGGGGCGGAGACAAGGGTTGACTAACCCTGGCTGTAGCCACCACCACCACCCCACCCACCACCCAAAAAAAAAATCACTATTACACCCTTTGTTTTATCCTATAATTTGTTTTTAGCCCACCTGGTATTTAGATTTAGCCCACCAATTGTTATATATTTAATTTAAGTCTAGTTCTCCTACTTTTTTTGTATTTACTTATTTTAGTCCACCAATTCTATAGAATTTGTACAATTTAGTCCATCCAATTTACATTTTTTGTAACGTACCTATCTAATTCTCAACTTTCATGGTAAAAAAATGCCTAAACTAGGATGAAAATGCATGTCTAATAGTTATAATGCCTATTACATATTCATCAAGTGCCTAAACTAACAAAAAAGGATAGTTCGATAGGATCTCAAACGCTCAAAAATTTCGGCGGCCAATGGCCGCCCAAAAAAAAAAGTAGCCCCCACCCCATTTGAAATTCCTGGCTCCACCACTGACCGTATTATTCCTACTTCCTTTTTATATCTGCTTCACACTGAATCTCCATCATGGATGTGATTCTCATTTCTCTTAGACCACACCCAATGGTCTTAGATGAAGATCTACTCAAGAACAGTTAAGTAAAAGCACATCTAAGTTATAGCTATGAATCTTAAAAACAATCAAACATAAAGTAAATACAAGAAAGTAAAAGAATCATAACACAAGTACGTTTTTTAACAAGGTTCTTCCTCACGGTGGAGCAACATCTTTCGTGTTTCATTAATCTTGAGTATGGTTACACAATCCCCACCTTCACTCAAGAATAACTAAGTCTTCATGCCAAATAGTCTTCGAACTTCAAGCTTCAAGTCGAAAACTCCACAATCCTCGCCTAAGATCTCTCTCTTTCCTAAGCTAGGTTTCTCTTGTGAGTTTACACTTGTCCCTCTAACTCACATGAGCTGGGTATTTATAGACAAAAAGGTAAAGGAGTACATATTCCAGTATTACAAGGGCTATGGAAATTAAACTATTTCGATTTCTTCCTCGGGATACACAATCCCTTCTGGGAGTCTTTCCTCTCTGGAGGTCCCTCTCTGGGAGTCCCTCCAGAGATACACTTGAGCTTCCTAGAGACCCCATAAGGGCTCTGGCCTTCGTTCTTCTAGTATACCATCTCTCAGAATCTCCCTTGCAATGTACCTTCCATATATGACTCCTATAAACTCTTCTCTTACCATGTCTTCTGGGAGAGTATTCGCCGAGACATGTCCCCAAAGGGGCCTTGTAGAGAATACCCTCAGTCTTGCAGCTTCCAGACTGTTTGACCATACCCTCAGAGAAACCCTAGGTTTGACTGGTGCAAAACAACTGTATCTCTCTTTCTGACTTGGCATTTAATGCCTCTGTAGTACCCTCAACCTAACCCATGCTTTAGCCAGGTGCACTTTACACGCGTCTCATCCTTGAGTGGGATGCAATCAGTTACTTTTAGGTTTTATCCCATACCTCTCGGTGTATTCCCTACCTTGCTACCACTCTTAGGATGGTGACATGTGTCCACCAGATTTCTGGTACCTACAGTTTGCTCCTTTTCTTTTTAACTTCCAAGAGGGTAAGTTAGGAAGAAAATTATTGCCGAAAGGTGACATCAGACACGTGCTCTAGCCTATGCTCCAGATTTTTGACACATCATCAAATAACTGAATAACTGGAGGTGCCGGTTGAGTAACCCACCTTTTCATTGGTTTGTATATAAAAAGAAACCTTCGGTCTTTCCAAGGCCTTTTCTTTTTATTCTCTTTCCACTAAGATTTTCTCTGCAGAGAAATATTCTTGTTCATCTTCTTCTTCACTTCACTTTTCTTCTGAAAAAGCTTGGTTAACCTTCTCGTCTGATAACAATGGCACCCAAAAGGTTAGTATTTCTTCTCATAATCTCCAGCAGTTCTTTGATTTCAAAGAAATTTTCTTTTCTTCTTTCTTGTCGATTCCCTTCACTGTTTATGAACAGTTGCTCCTTGAGAAAACTTAAATTTTGGTTTTCCTTTGCTTCGTGCTTGTTTTGTTTCAGGGTTTCTTCTTCTTCGGAGAGGGTTGATGATCCTAATTTCCTGAGGACTCTTCGGAAGAATTACCACCTGGATTCCAGATTTCAGATCCCGTGGGCTACTCCTCAGAGAAGTGAGGGTGTTATTACCCCAGAGCTTCTGAGAGACTGTAACATGACCAGGACCAGAGTCATCATCTCCAAGGCACAATTTGAGGTCGGCCTTTATCTTCCCCTTTGGAGTCCCAGAGATTCCTTTGTGTATCGAGTCATGTCCTCCATGGATTATCCCAGAGGTCTTTTCCAGTTGAATAATACAACTTTTAGGATTCTAAGTGAGTGTGCTTCCAGAGCTCGGGGAAGGACTCAGTTCCAATCTAATAAGGTCTCCTTCAATCCAGATGATGCTAGATTCTACATTGTGGAGAATTTCAAGCGCAACTATCGGATGGTCCAGACTAAAATTCCACTCAGCTAGTAGTGTACCCCTTGTGTAAATCAAACATCGTATCTCTTCTCAATTCTGCGGTTCTTTATATCTAACTCAATGAGAGGTCAAGTGTTCATTTAGCCATATATTGTTTGAGAGTCCAAATACCAAAACTTGTTAACGATATTAACAAAGAGCATGGGCCTTGTCTCCTTAGAAATGCAACTACAAATTTATATCCTAGTTGCTTCTGGCATGAATAATGTAATGTTATAGACGTGGCTCTTATATTTTGTTTTAACACAGAAGCAAAGCCTACCAACAACTGTGGACTGTGGAAATCCATCTACTCTCTTCTAAACTCTTTTAACCTTGTTAATGATATTAACAAAGAGCATGGGCCTTGTCTCCTTAAAAATGCAACTACAAATTTATATCCTAGTTGCTTCTGGCATGAATAATGTAATGTTATAGACGAGGCTCTTATAATTTGTTTTAACGTAGAAGCCAAAGCCTACCAACAACTGTGGACTGTGAAAAGCCATCTACTCTTTTCTAAACTCTTTTAACCTTTGTGCAAATTTGAAAGTAGGGAATGGAAGTGCCATTAAATTCTGGGAAGATAAATGGGTGGACAGTGAAGCATTTTGTTCAAGATACCCCTTAATCTATGCCATTTCCTCGGCAAAGAATTGGACAGTAATGAAGTGTGCAACTACCATTTCCAACGGAGAAGCCTGGAATCTTGGTCTTGATAGATGTTTGTCAGACCAGCAGATTGTGGAAGTATCTTCTTTACTTTCCGTCATTCAAAATATTTCACTGGAATCATGCGAAGACTCTTTATCCTGGTTGATTGATAAGTCAGGCAAATTCACGGTAAAATCACCATACTCTTGGTTTAACAGAGACAATGAGTTGGAAATAAAAAACTTAAGCATATGGTCGACAGCATGGCCGCATAAGATAGGATTCTTTCTTTGGCAAGTCTTCTACAGGAAAATGGCTACAATGGATACGCTCCAAAAAAAAAAAAAAATTACAATACCCGTGAATGGGTGTCTTCTTTGTCTCAAAACAAAGGAAACAACCACACATTTACTTTTACATTGTTCTACCTCTTCTGGAATTTGGAATTACTTTTTATCTTATGTAAAGCTTGAGTGGATTATGCCGAATTGCATTGATCTAATAATCAAAGGATGGAGATTCAAAATTCCTTCTGCAGTGGGACAAATTCTTTGGAAAATGCTTCCAGCGGCAATCACTTGGACGATATGGACTCACAAGAACAAGCTTATTTTCGAAGACAACAACTTCGATGCAACCCAAGTGATTAAGCAAATCAAGTCGCAAGCTTATTTCTGGTGTAAAAATACTGAATCCATGAAAGGTATCTCTCTAGACTATGTGTTATCTAACTGGGACAACTTTTTGTTACTTAGCCTTGATAACTGAGCCTTGGTTTGCGCCTCCTTGCTTATTGGAGGCCAGTTTATTTTGTTCTTTTGGGTTTGAGGCGATGTGACTCTCTGTAACACATCACTCTGTCTTTGAATGTTATATTCTGCTCATGTCCTGTGAGCCTTTTTCATTATATTTTTACATTTGCTGAGGAAAAAAATATTTTGTTTTAATAATAATAATTATTATATTTAGTCTTAATTAACAAATTGTATTAATCAAGAACTCTTAATCAACCAAGTATGGGCTTGGTTGATACGGGTTAAACCTTCCACGTTATGGGATACATAATTATCAAGACCATCCCAAGCAATAAACACGTAGATCACAAAACAAATCAGCGGATACAATTAAACCCTAATCTAAAGGGGTATATATATCCCTTATAAGTAGGAAAGTTTGGTCATTCACTTTCCTCTATCCAAAGCCGCCTCTGTACTCTGTAGGGAAGGAAAGAAACTCTTATAGCACTAAAAATCTATAACATCAGATCTGTCTCTATGATTATCATCACAACCAAATCATGACCGGTTTCAATATCGTCATAGACAAAACTATAACGCAGATATGAAATCTTCCACACTTCATCGGTGGTTCTTCATTCAGTATTTATAGAGTTACAATACATTGTTTGTTAGGGTTTAGCTACATTCATTGTACAAGTTTGTTGTGTAACATAAATCCCTAAAGACTAGGTAGTTAGGTGAACTAATCTGGACTCTGTCTAGATGAAGATCCGGTCACTTGACCATATCTTTAACATTCTCCCTCAAGTTGAACGTGAGTTGACGAACGTTTAACTTGTCTCTCAAGTACTGATATCGTGGTCCTGCTAGACCCTTGGTAAACACATCCGCAAGCTGATCTTTGGAGGAGATATAAATTTCACATACAGTTGCTTGTTTGCAACTCTTTCTCGAACAAAGTGATAGTCAATCTCTATGTGTTTGGTACGGGCATGAAACACCGGATTGACTGTGAGGTAGGTAGCTCCTAAATTGTCACACCAGAGTGAAGGTGAATCAACTGTAATTCCCAGTTCTTTAAGAAGAGACTGAATCCATATTAATTCAGACATTGCTATGGCTATTCCTCTGTATTCTGCTTCAGTACTGGACTTCGAAACTGTTCTCTGCTTCCTTGCACTCCAAGAGATGAGATTCCCACCATAGTATATGCAATAGCCACTTGTGGAATGTCTGTCATCCAGACTTCCGGCCCAATCTGAGTCTGAGTACGCATGGAGAGACATGTCTGATGACCTCTTTATTGTAAGGCCATAGTTAACAGTATGCTTTAGGTACCGCAATATTCTTTTGACTAACTCCCAATGTTCTTCATAAGGATCATGCATGTATTGACAAACTTTGTTCACAGCCACTGCTATGTTTGGCCTGGTGAGAAGAAGATATTGTAGAGCTCCCACTACACTTCGATACAGAGTAGGATCTTCAACTCTTTTGCTGCCAGTTTTCTCTATTTTAGCATTTGGAGCTAGAGGCGTGCACACCGGCTTTGCTACTTCAATCTTTGTCCTCTTTAGCAGATCACCAATGTATTTTCTCTGACTTAGAATGAGAGTTGAGCCTTGTTTGATAACTTCAACACCCAAGAAGTAACTTAAGTCACCAACATCCCTGACAGCAAACACAGAACTTAAATCACTGATAAGATTGTTAATTAAGTCAGTTTTAGAACCTGTGATTATAATGTCGTCTACATAGACTAGGACATAAGTGATTCCAGCAGAGGTTTGTTGTACAAACAAAGAGCTGTCTGCAATAGATCTTTTGAACCCCAACTGAACTAAGTGCGAGCTGAGCTTAGAGTACCATGTACGAGGAGCCTGCTTCAATCCATACAAGGATTTATTAAGTTTACATACATGATCAGGATAATCAGGATCAACATATCCTGCCGCTGCTTCATGTATACCTCTTCTTCTAGCTCTCCATGTAAGAACGCATTTTGTACATCCAATTGCTGCATATTCCAACCATTTGCAGCTGCAATGGACAGCACCAATCTGATTGTACACGGTTTGATCACAGGACTAAAAGTTTCACCATAGTCATCACCTTCACGTTGATTGAAACCTTTGGCAACTAGTCGTGTTTTTCTCCTATCCATGCTGCCATCAGATTTTTGTTTGACTCGGTATACCCATTTACAACCAATTACATTTATGCCCTTTACATATGGAACTAGAACCCATGTTCCATTTTTGATGTGAGCATTGATTTCCTGATCCATATGAGGCCTCCATTTGGGATCTTTGGCAGCATCTGTATAGCAAGTTGGTTCAAGAAATTCATCTTCTTGTAATGGGTGTTTGGTGCAGACAAGCACATTTTCTTTAATGGTTTTGTGATTCCATCCTTAGCTCTTGTTATCATGGAGTGCTGCTGAACCAGTTGTTGTTGTGAAGTACTGGCAGTTTCTGTAGAAGGAACACTATCTGAGATTATAGGTTGCTGCTGATGTGACTGTTGTTGTGAAATATCGGTAGTTGCTTCAATTGTAACATTGCCTGTAGTGTCATGTTCTGCTTCATTGACACTTGATGATGGTGCAGGCATTATTTGTGAAGGAGATAACTGCTGGTCTTGCTCAAGAGTTTGCACTGATGGAATATCTTGCTGCACAAAAGTACTTGAAGGAATACTGAAAACATCAGAGGTAAAATGCCGTGTAGATATATTTCTCTGAGTTTCTAATGTACTCACCTGTTGCTTGGCAGAAAATGGGAAGCTTTGTTCTTCAAACCTGACATGCCGAGAGATATATAGCCTGTTGGTGGAAGGATGTAGACACAAGTAACCCTTATGCGCACTGCTATATCCAATAAATACACATGCTAAAGACCTTGGTTCCAGTTTGTTTGAGTTGTAAGGTCGTAAACAAGGATAGCACAAACAGCCAAAGACTTTGAGGAATGAGTAATCAGGCTTTTTGTTGAATAAGAGCTCTAATGGCGATCTGGAGTCTTTCTGGGAAGCAGGAATTCTGTTTATAAGATAGCAAGCAGTGGTGAATGCTTCAAACCAATAAGACTTTGGCATTGATGCATGGAACAACAGGGCAAGACCTGACTCAGTAATATGACTGATTCTTCTTTCTGCTATGCCATTTTGTGGTGATGTATGAGGGCAGGAAAATCTATGCAGAACACCTGACTCATTTAAGAAGGCAGTAAACTTCTTATATTCACCACCATTGTCAGATTGAAAAATTTTGATTTTGTTGTCTGTTTGGTTCTCTACTAGCTTTTTGAATTGAATGAAAGTTTGTAGTGCATCAGATTTACGAGCTAAATCAGAAGATAATATCTGTAACCATTTCTGGAAAGATGGGGAGATGTCCATAAATCAGAAACAACTAAACTCAATGGTTTATCAATGATAGTTTGACTAGGAGAAAATGGAAGCTTCTTACTCTTGCTGACATGACAAGAGTGACAGAAATCAACATGTTTATTCATTACTGGAAGGGAATTACTTCTAATGACTTTGTGAACAGTCCTAAGCATTGGATGTCCAAGACGTTGATGCCACAAAGGAACAGACTCTGACACAAGAGCAGTAGGTACTGGTTGGCTTATCTCTCGAACACCATCAAGCTTGTAGAGCCCATTACTGATTCTGCCTCGCAACAGTATTGCCCTCGTGCGGATATCCTTCACAACAAAGAAATCAAAGTGAAATTCAAAGAAAACTTGATTGTCTTTGCAAAACTTTCTGACTGAAAGCAGATTAGTTTTGATCTGTGGGACATGATATATATTGTTAAGCTTAAAAGATCTGTCATTGTGGGTTAAAGTTGCAGAGCCAACATTCTCAATTTTTAAAGTATTACCATTGCCAACTTGAACTTGTTTTGTACCACCATATTCATGCTGAATATGGAGGTTGTTGAGATCAGCTGTCAAGTGATGGGTAGCACCTGTATCAGTAATCCATTGGTCACCATTCTCTCCTCCTGGTAGAGCAATGAAAGCAGCAGGTTGCCTCGGTTTCCTTGGCACAAAATTCTTCTTGAATCTGAACCAGCAGTGTAGTGCATCATGGTTCATACGAGTGCAGATCTGACACGGACCTTCTCCTTGATCAGATTGTTGAGGTGGTGCATTGTTGGTGGTCTGCCTCTGTTGGTATGGTTGGCGGTTCTTGTTTTTTGTACTTCTTCTTTCATCTGGCCTTTGAAAAGGTCTGGTGTTGGATAAAGAAGCCACGTTAGCTATGGGCTGTTGAACCAGTGCAAGTTGCTGTCCTAGCCTCATATCATATGTCAACAGATGAACAAAGAATGTGTCCATGTCCATGGTTTCAATTGTGCTCAGAGATGTTACAATTGCATCATAACCATGATCAAGTCCATTCAGAATGGACTGCTGCATGTCTTCTTCACTTAGAGGATTACCAGAGGCTGCAAGAGCATCAAAAATCTTTTTAGCTGCTGAAAAATAGTCATGCATAGAGCTGTTACCTTTCTTATGATTGTGTAACTGTCTCTTCAAATGCAGCTTATGCGCTTTGGTGTTTGGTGCATATCGTTTCTCCAAAGCTTGCCATACTTCTCTTGACGTATTAAGGCATGTAACTCGGCCTAGAACTGCTTCACTTAAGGATGAATTGAGCCATCCTAACAAGATCTGGTCTTGTTTTACCCACTTTGCATATTCTGGATTAGGAACATTTGGTTGTCCCTCTGTGGTACTTGGAATTGTTGATGGAGGTTTTTCGGTTCCATCCACATACGATTGTAGATCGTATCCTTTGAGCAATGGCTGGAATTGAGTCTTCCAGAGTAGATAGTTGCTGTCATTTAATTTGACAGTGACTAGATGATTAAGGCTGATGGAATGAAGTTGGGAGGTTTCTGCCATTAAAATGGTTGGAAGAAGGAATAGGTTTAGCGTGGTATGGATCGCCTGGAGGATACCAAGACAAAACTATAACGCATATATGAAATCTT
This sequence comes from Papaver nudicaule, assembly GCA_023529015.1. NCBI lineage: Eukaryota > Viridiplantae > Streptophyta > Magnoliopsida > Ranunculales > Papaveraceae > Papaver > Papaver nudicaule. The sequence goes on along the minus strand of JAJJMA010196027.1, from coordinate 1,593 downwards.
CCACACTTCATCGGTGGTTCTTCATTCAGTATTTATAGAGTTACAGTACATTGTTTGTTAGGGTTTAGCTACATTCATTGTACAAGTTTGTTGCGTAAACATAAATCCCTAAAGACTAGGTAGTTAGGTGAACTAATCTGGACTCTGTCTAGCTGAAGATCCGGTCACTTGACCATATCTTTAACAGTCATTAGCAACAATGATTAGCATTATGATTTTTTCTCTCAAGCATTTGTTATCTCTTCTCTTTTCTGCTTAGTTTACAGAGCCGAAGGCACAAAACAAGAAAATTGAAGAAAATTGCTTCTATGAAGGTCAGCCAAACATCGAGGAAGTGTTTGTATTTTGAATAGTTGTAATGCTATGAAGCCTAGCCAGACATCGAGATTTACATGTTCAATGAAAATATGCATTCAAATTTTGTTTGTGCTGAATTTTGTAGTTCATTTTTTGGTGTATTGCAAATAAGATTTCAGTCTTGTCAACAACTCTTTGAAAATCTATACAAATTGATATTACAGCATTAATTTAACAGCCTAAGCAATTGTCCCAGACATTTCGTTCATTAACTTCATATTCTCAATAATGTCTTCATGCTGCACAGCGGTACTCGAAGAAGATAACGATAAACTCGATAAACTTGTTGTTCTCTTATAATTGCACCTATTTTCATATGCAACATCAACATCTTCATGACACTCTTTGTAATAATCATCCACACTTATAAAATCATCACATGTCTCAGAACTACGCGAACCCGGCATCATCTTCACCGTGATCGTGTTCCGCTACAAGATCAACGTTGATGTATTCCGCCCTGCTTAATTGTAGAATTGATTTAATGGTTGATGGGGCATTTGGATGAATTTTTAGGGGGTGGGTCAAAACTCAACAGTTGTAGTCCATTTTGGGGCATTCTACGACTTTTTCCTAAGAAAAATTCAACAAAATGAATGCAATGATTTTTTCCCCCAAACATGGCACAGGTAAATGGTGCTATAGAATAATGAAAGAACTGTACAGTTTACCTTGTTTTTCCCTTGCTCAGATGTTGGATCCATTGACTGCTCATGTTGTGCCAGTGATGAATTTGCTAAAGATCCTAATGATTAAAACCCTTAGGGAATGTGATATTAGTGCAACCGATGGTAACTGTAAATTGAGGGGATCTATGTCAGACATTATTGGCCGAGAATATATAAGTGAATATAAACACGACAATTTGATAAGTGAAGGATTCGAAGAACAAGGAAAATTGGAGTTCGCGATAAGGAAGCAGAAGCCTACTCCCAGGAAGGATGTGAATATGCAAAAACAGATTTCGCAGACACGGTAGGGAAGCGCATGTAAGACTCACAGAATTTTCCTTCATGCACCTTTGCTGTGCCTTGGAAGCTGAGGTTTGCGTATTACCCAGAAGCAAAAACACTTCTTCGTAAGGTTTCGTTCTCGTTGTTGAGCCGTGATTGTATCTGTATGTTACTCAAGGCTTGCTTGGATAATGTAATGTTTTAGACTTGGTTCTTATTATATCAAGGCTTGCATTTCTGTGTGCACTTATTCTGTCTGCCTGAGCTAGCACAAGCTGAAAGT
>JAJJMA010195994.1:0-12171 GCA_023529015.1 Papaver nudicaule | reverse complement strand
TAATGGAAAAAGATCAAAGAAAACGTGGAATTGGTAGTTCAGATGATGATTTAGACAGGAATCATCAGAGTTCTAATAAGAAAATGAAAACTAGAGATCAAGGAAGTAGTAGTAGTAGTAGTACTAGTATTGTGCAGAAACAAGAATGGATTCCTATTTCTGTTGTGAATGCTTCTTTCAAAGTTGAAAAAGAATGGCAAGAATCAGAGAAGGTGAGATGTCAGCAGGAGAAAGAAAAGTTGAAGAGAATGCTTGACGATGATGGATATTCAGAGGTTGAGAAAGACAGGTTGGAAGAAATACAAGAACAATGCAAGACATATGAGGAAACTCTGGAGCAAGTGTCGAATCAATTTCAAGTTCATAATGACAGTATGCGTTAAGGATAATCATCAGAGTCCTATTCTTTAGCTAAGATAAAGTCTTTATCAGTTGTAATAAACTAGCGAGTCATAGGCAGCTGTATATTTACGTATCTGATTGTAAATCCTATTATATAACAAACCCTAGCAAAACAAGGGATAACCCTGTATATATTGTTGCATATCTCCACCAGATGAAGTGTGGAAAATATTAAGCTGCAATCATCTTCTTGACTTGGTATCTCGCCAGTCGATCCAAAACCACGCTCAAAACCTATTTTCCATCTTCTTTTCAATGGTAGAAACATCTACCCTACACTCCATCCATGTTAATCATCTTATCAATGTTAAGTTGAATGACACAAATTATCTCCTATGGAAAACACAGTTCCAGCCATTGCTTAAAGGATACGAACTGCAAGTTTATGTTGATGGTACAGAGAAACCATCTCAAACACTACCCAGTGCAACAGAGGGACAACCAGCAGTTCCAAATCCAGCTTATGTCAAATGGGAGGAACAAGATCATATCCTATTAGGATGGCTTCTATCCTCTCTGACAGAAGGAGTGTTAGGTCGTGTAACTGGCCTTAACACATCAAGAGAAGTTTGGCTAGCTCTCGAGAAGCGCTATGCCCCAAAGACAAAAGCACATCAGATGCATCTCAAGAGACAACTACACAATCTCAAGAAAGGTAACAACTCTATGCAAGATTATTTCTCAAAGTCTAAGCAGTTATTTAATGCACTTGCAACATCCGGCAATGTACTCAGTGAAGAAGATATGCAACAATTAATATTAGCAGGCCTAGATCAAGCCTATGATGCCATTGTCACATCTCTGAGTACACTTGATAACATAGATATGGACACTTTTTCTGCTCATCTTCTGACCTATGACATGAGATTAGAGCAGCAGCTTTCCTTGTTGCAACAACCAATAACAAATCTTGCATCTTCCTCAACTGCACGTCAATTCCCCAATCAACAGCAAAGAAGGAATCAGAACAATCGCTTTCCGATTCAGCAACAGAGGCAACTAAGAATGAACAATGATCCATATTACAATCAAGGTGAAGGACCATGTCAGGTATGCAGCAGGAAGAATTATGATGATGCTCACTGCTGGTATATAAAAAAAGAAAACTTTGTGTCTAGAAATCCAAGGCAACCAGCAGCATTTCTTGCTTTTCTTGGTGGTGGAAATGGTGGCAACTGGGTCACTGATACTGGTGTTACACACCATCTGACTGTTGACTTGAACAATCTTCATATCCAACAAGAATATGGAGGCACAGAACAGGTTCAAGTTGGAAATGGTAATACTTTGCAGATCGAGAATGTTGGTAATTCATCGTATACTCATAACAACCGATTATATAAACTTACCAACATCTATCATGTCCCTCAGATTAAAGCAAACTTTCTTTCTGTTTCAAAGTTTTGCAAAGATAATCATGTATTCTTTGAGTTTCACTCTGATTTCTTTGTTGTTAAGGATATCCACACGAAGGCACTACTGTTGCAAGGCAAGATTAGCAATGGTCTCTACAAGCTTGATGGAGTTCGAGAGATAAGCCAACCAACTTCAACAACATTTGTGTCAGAGTCTATCCCATTGTGGCATCAACGTCTTGGACATCCAATGCTCAAGACAATCCACAAAGTTATCAACACCAATTCCCTTCCAGTTTTGAATAATCGTTTTGATTTCTGTCACTCTTGTCATATTAGCAAGAGTAAGAGACTTCCATTTACTTCCAGCAATTCTGTTTTTGACAAGCCATTAAGCTTGGTAGTTTCTGATTTATGGGTATCACCACATGTTTCAAGAAATGGTTATATATATTATCTTCTTTTGTTAGATGTTTATTCCCATTATACATGGATTTATCCCCTTGCAAGAAAATATGATGCACTTCCTACCTTTATTCAGTTCAAAAAGTTCATTGAAAACCAAATTGAACATAAAATCAAAGTTTTCCAGTCAGAAAAAGGAGGTGAATACAAGAAGTTTACACCTTTTCTTAGTGAATCAGGAGTATTCCACAGATTTTCTTGTCCACATACATCTGCTCAAAACGGTCTAACTGAAAGAAGAATTAGGCATGTTACAGAATCAGGGTTGGCTCTTCTTTTTCATGCTTCAATGCCTAAGTCATTCTGGTCTGAAGCTTTCACAACTGAATGCTATCTAATTAATCGAATTCCAGCTTCTCAACATCAACCAAAGTCTCCATTAGAGTTACTATTTAACAAGAAACCTGATTTTTCATTTCTGAAAGTATTTGGTTGTTTGTGTTATCCATGCTTACGACCATACAACTCCAATAAACTAGAACCAAGGTCTTTAACATGTGTCTTTGTAGGTTATAGTAGCGCACATAAAGGCTACATGTGTCTGCACATACCCACCAACAGGATATACATCTCTCGACATGTCAAGTTTGAAGAACAAAGCTTCCCATTTTCTGTCAAGCAACGGGTATGTACAACCGATACACAGAGAAATATATCCACTAAACTTCTATCTTCAGATACTTTCTCTGTACCAGTCACATCCACAGCTAATATCAACCTGATTTACCTTCATTTGATTATGTGCCTATAACACCACCTACATCTCCAATATCAGAAGCTTTGCCACATGTGAGTCAAGTTAACAATGAAGTTACTAGTGATACAACAACATCAGCAACAACTTCTGAACAACCATCTCCGGTTCAGCAACATCCAATGGTTACAAGGGCTAAGGATGGCATCAAAAAGCCAATTAAGAAACTGTGTTTGTCCGCAACAAAACATCCTCTACAAGAAGATGAGTTTCTTGAACCAACCTGTTACACAGAAGCTGCTAAAAATCCCAAATGGAGGCCGCCAATGGATGCATAGATCAATGCTCATATTAGAAATGTAACATGGACTTTGGTTCCGTTTATCATAGGCATGAATGTGATTGGCTTAAAGTGGGTGTACCGTGTTAAGCAGAAGTCAGATGGTTCCATGGAAAGGCGTAAAGCTCGTCTAGTTGCAATGGGGTGCAGACAAAGAGAGGGAGATGATTATGGAGAAACATTCTCACCAGTTATCAAACCTTGTACTATCAGGTTAGTGTTATCTATTGCAGCTGCTAATAACTGGAACATGCAACAATTAGATGTACAGAATGCCTTTTTGCATGGTGAACTTGAAGAGGACGTATACATGAAGCAACCCTCAGGATATGTTGATCCAAATTTTCCTACTCATGTGTGTAAGCTGAATAAATCTATTTATGGGCTTAAATAGGCTCCTCGCACTTGGTTCTCTAATCTCAGTTCTCGTTTAGTTCAGCTGGGTTTCAAGCCATCAATAGCTGACAGTTCTTTGTTTGTGCAACAAAAAGATGGAATTACATATGTACTGGTTTATGTCGATGACATTATTATCACAGGCTCCAATAATGGCATCATTAACAAACTCATCAATGATTTGAGCTCTGCTTTTGCAGTTAGAGATGTAGGAGAACTAAGCTATTTCTTGGGCATTGAAGTTATCAGGCAAGGTTCATCAATCATTCTTAGTCAAAGGAAATACGTTGCTGATTTTCTCAAACGTACAAAAATGGAGGGGGCAAAGCCAGTGAGTACACCTCTTGCGTCAAATGCTAAGATTCAGAGATTGGGAAGCAAGAAGTTTGAAGATCAGACGTTGTATCGCAGCGTTGTGGGAGCACTTCAATACTTGCATCTTACTAGGCCTGATATAGCAGTTGCAGTAAATACGGTATGCCAATATATGCATGACCCTTATGTAAAACACTGGGAGCTTGTGAAGAGAATACTCCGTTACTTGAAGCACACTATCAGTTATGGGTTGACTATTAAGAGTTCTTCGGACATGTCTCTAAATGCGTATACAGACTCAGACTGGGCAGGCAGTTTGGATGATAGGAGGTCAACAAGTGGATACTGTATTTATTATGGTGGAAATCTCATCTCTTGGAGTGCAAGAAAACAAAGAACGATGTCACGGTCTAGTACTAAAGCAGAATACATGGGAATTGCAATTGCTATTTCTGAGATCATCTGAATTCAATCTCTTCTAAAGGAACTGGGTATTACAGTGTCCACACCCTCGTTATGGTGTGATAATCTTGGAGCTACGTTTCTTACAGTAAATCTTTTTCATGCACGTACAAAACATATTGAGATTGATTACCATTTTGTTAGAGAAAGGGTGGCAGGAAAACAGCTTGAAGTCAAGTTTATTTCGTCAAAAGATCAGCTTGCAGATGTTTTCACCAAGGGGCTTGCATCTGCACATTTTGCATATTTGAGAGACAAGTTGAACATTCGACAACTCACGTTCAACTTGCGGGGGAATGTTAAGGATAATCATCAGAGTCCTATTCTTTAGCTAAGATAAAGTCTTTATCAGTTGTAACAAACTAGCGAGTCATAGGCAGCTGTATATTTAAGTACCTGATTGTAAATCCTATTGTATAACAAACCCTAACAAAACAAGGGATGTTAAGCTGCAATCATCTTATTGACTGTATGAATGCTTTTCTTCTTCGATCAATAAAAATGAATGTTTTTCGTGAAGCGAAAAAGTGTCGCATCGCCTATGGATATGTGGTGAAAAAGCAACAACCTTTGAGGGAGAAATTAAACAAGGAAAAGGAAAAGTTTGACAGGATGATGAAAAGGATTCCGCTAATGGAATCAATGAAAAGAGGAAATGAATTGCGGTGCCCAGCAGAACCAAAAAATTTTAGAAGACGGAGGAACCCCCCAAATGATGATTTCAATGACTTGTCTGATTCTCAACTGGTGAGAATTTCTTCTTCAGAATTATCGGAACAAGTACGTACAGGGTGTCAATTAGTATGTCGACCGATGACATTCGGTTAGTTCTTTTGATAGATAGAATTCCCAGAGATTTAACTTTTTTGTTCACTGAATGAACCATGTATGGGTTCTTGATTTGTTCCTCCTGGGCAACTAGTTAGCTTGTTTTTTATGTTTTCTTAGTTGTGGGTTTTATAGAGTGCTCATTACTGTCAGTGCTTAACAATGTTGTTGTTAGCTGATTTCTCTTTTGGATTTGCATTACAAATTGGTTGTACTTCTGAAAAGAACATCTGGAATAGATGGATTTGTTCTTAATGAATTGGATGTCTGTTTTGGTTTATTGTGTTTGTGGTGATGAACAACTTAACATAGGAAACTGTGCAGGAATGTGACATGAAACATTCACTATTACTCCAAACTGCGCAAATAATAAAAGCAGATATTACCTGCAGTAATATGCCATCGTTACAGTTTTACCAACGACGCCGTGAACCCAGTGTTGGAAATTTATAGAGTTACTCCGGAGATGTACGAGCATAATACTTCCTTGCCGCTATCCGCACAGAGCTCCTAGAGGAAGCAAGATTTAAACACTCAAATGCACTCTTTATTATTCACTTCTTGCTTGAATACAAATGTTACCACAACTGCCTATTTATAGGCTTGTTTGACCGACTGACTAGAATACTCTAGATACTACTTTACATAAATTGTTACAACCGACTTGCTAGATATTTCTACTGACTTCTTTGACTGGATACAGACTTTCCTAACTCTAGTTCACTCTAGAGACTTCTTTTCCTTATCACTAACAAGTTCTGACTTTCCATTTATACAACCGACTATCTCACAACTGACTTCATTCACACTTTGACCAACTTGACTTACTGGCTTACCAAATATTACAAATTACATTTCCAACACCCCCTCTTAATTTGTAATGGGGTAACATATGTTCGATCACCATCTTCACTCAATCCCATGCTCGTTCGTCTTTCGCTTTCCCTGCTCGTTCCTTCATTTCTCTATGTCTGATACATTTTTTCACGTCGACAACATTTCGTCTTCCCATGCTTTCTCCAACTCTTTTCATTTATCCTCTTTTGCTAGCTTTTCATTCTGCTAGCCTCTCGGTGAGGTTGTGCTCACCATCCCGGCCTTTACTCACTCGGCCTCTATGAAGCTTCTCTAGGCTTCACCAACTTTTCCTTTCCGTCACGAGTAGAGGACTAGAATCTTGTGACAACATGGCTTTCACATCCGCCATCTTCACGGGAGACGTTTTCATCTTCAACTTTCAACTTGACTTGGTTCTTCTTACGAGCAATACCTTCTTCATTTTTCATCTTCTCATTTCACACTTTTATGCTTCACTTAGCTACATATGGGTGATAACTCCTGCTGGGGTTGTAATACAAACTATGCAAACTCAAATTAAACATAGTTAAGAGTCGTACCTTTCTCCATTCATCTTTTCATCTTCTTTGAACACCACTAACGACTTCAATTCGCGCAACAACTTTTACGCCCCATATGGATCGATCCTCCGCTCTGATACCATGTTGGAAATTTATAGAGTTACTCCGGAGATGTACGAGCATAATACTTCCTTGCCGCTATCCGCACAGAGCTCCTAGAGGAAGCAAGATTTAAACACTCAAATGCACTCTTTATTATTCACTTCTTGCTTGAATACAAATGTTACCACAACTGCCTATTTATAGGCTTGTTTGACCGACTGACTAGAGTACTCTAGATACTACTTTACATAAATTGTTACAACCGACTTGCTAGATATTTCTACTGACTTCTTTGACTGGATACAAACTTTCCTAATTCTAGTTCACTCTAGAGACTTCTTTTCCTTATCACTAACAAGTTCTGACTTTCCACTTATACAACCGACTATCTCACAACTGACTTCATTCACACTTTGACCAACTTGACTTACTGGCTTACCAAATATTACAAATTACATTTCCAACACCCAGACCCTTGTTAGTATATCCTTGCAAAAACAAGAGGAAGTGAACTTGATTGTAAAACATAACCAATAATTGGTTCCAGTGCCAATGGTATGCACAAAGATTTAAAGTTGCAACATAGATTTCTCGTTGTTAGCCTAAGAATGAATGTCAAGGATGGGCGCTTAACTTTACATGTGACCTGAGGTTTATGTTGGCAACCAGCAGGATCTTGGCAGGACTTACTGAAAAAGAAGGGGTACCGAAATACTACCAACTTTTCGTTTTGGCTCGTGAGTCTTATGGTAAAGTCTGGACGATCTCAAAAATCAATATCCAAACCTCTAACTGGAGTAATCTCAGCAGTTAGGCAATAACGTACTACTTGGTTCTTTAATTATAAATCAGAGTTATAATGCGGAAAGTAAAAGCACACAAGACACCAAACGTTTTTTAACGAGGAAACTGCCTTGCAGAAAAACCTCGGGACCTCGTCCAGTTTTGAACACCGCCCAGTACAAACTGACTACAAACACTAGCCTACTATAAGACTTCGGTCTGGGATGTAGCAGAGACCAACTCAAGCCCTCCAAGCGAATTGGCTATTGTCGCCTTCCTTACGTCTCTGGATCCCCCACAGATCGTCACGCACTTGATTCCCCTAGCTGACGTCCGTTACAGGCCTAGGAGTTGCTTTGACCGATGCCAAAGGCTTTTGTCAGCAATACTGGGTTTTAAACCAAAACTATTGACTTATGGTGTAACTGTCCTCTATCAGTTTACCATAAATAAGATGACTTCCATCGGATTGCTAAATCCAGGTCATACGGAAATCTACTTCTTGAATCAGGGCTGACACGCAAACCAAGTAAGCAATGCCCAATTCAAATCTACCTCAGTTATAAACGAAGAACCACTTAAGGAACTTATATAACTGGAGCCAACTAGGTCTTACAACACCGAGTGCAGCCGTGCGTTGCTACCTTTCAAAACCTTTACATAACTTAACTAGTTCTTGAATAGCCGTATATCAGAAGAGACGGACTTTAGAATAGACAAGAACTAAGATAGGTTACTGAGGTTACAGGTTAATCTGATCAACCACAAAGGGATCAATCTACCTGTGCTTCCCAACTCTCAAAGGAAGTCTTTATAGTCGTAGGGAGTTCCCAGAGGAGCTGCAACCTATAGAGGATGACTATACCACAACAAGCTTTCACCGAAGTAAAAAGAGTTTACGTTACCTTCCCTAAGGACCTTCACGTATGCTTGATGCTTGCGGTATTTGTCCGTAGACACCTCTATTTATAGCACTCAATAAGATAGGTTGCTTTGGAATTAAGCAATCAATTACTTGTCCCACAAGTTAAGGAAACCCTAAACTTGCCAACCAAGTAATAGAGATTAATCTCAATTGGAATTCTTTTTAGAATTTATCTGCCAAGTGTTTTGTTGGCTCAAAAACACTTCAAGATAGAAATCCAACAGACCAGAGATAATCTTATCTTATTGACTCATTGAGGATCGTTAGATGGAACACAAAAGGTATTTATGTTTTACACAAGTCCATCTAAGAGATAAAGGAGTTTGGAATTTGACTCAGAGTGAAATTCTAAAAAGAATATACTCTTAATTCGACTACCAGTGAAATCTCCGCGTCAGGTTCACGTACTGGTACGTGAACAAATAGGACACAGAAGAATTTCCGAGTCTGGTACGCAAACCGGTTCGGGAACCGTCTGCTGGTCAAATTAGGTCAAATCCAGATTCCGCTGGAAGGACTGGGCTGAGCCAGAACTTAGACGTGAGAACGTCCTCAGCTGTGATCCACAGGCTCTTTGCTCAAGAGTACTCCTTTAGATTCATCCATATCCAACATAACAGTTTGCAAGCAAACCATTGTAATGGACATATGGTGTCGAATCTATCTCATGCATTCTTGATTCACAGTATTCGTGGGATCAAATACTGGTCATGACATAAAGCCATGTTACACAAGAACACGATCTCAATCGCTATTATCACTACTAAAGTAGTCGACTATATTTCGAAAGAATAGAGAAAGTAGAATAGAAGAATATCTATAAAGTCATAACTCCTACTAACCTTTTGTCGATGAAGAATAATTGATGTCTTCTTTGTCTTTACAGTCTTCGTCTTCAAGGTCTCTACTACTCTGTCTATATCCCATTTCCGAAATCTAAACTCTAGTAGGCTAAATCAAGAATTGAATTTTGACACCTAAAACTGACAACTAGCTTGACATACCAACGCTAGTGGGTTTGACCGGACAATGCCCTAACACTTACTTCATGAGAGTCTCTTCAGCTTGATGATTAAACACCTTACCAGTATTCCTTCTTACGTTGCAGTTGCACCAGAGAGAATCTATAGGACTGGTTGCAGTATTCCTTCTTATTCCTTGCAACATGTTTTTTCTCATTAGACCATCTCTAGATATTTTGAACATAATTTTTTTTTCCAGGACACACAGGCACGGCTAGCTGGACAAAGTCTTGCCGTATAGGGCCAGGGATTTAATAGAGAGCTTGATTATTACCGGTGCTCAAATCTTGGGCAATCCCAGTTATCGAGCGAGCATCAATGCTGGTCTGTATGTTTGATGCACTTGGCTTTACTCTCTTGAAGAAGACATATTTCAAGCCGAGGTTACTGCGAAGCAAATGCACAGCCCCTTTGGCACCACCAATTCTGGCATTGGCAGTCGTAGTTGTTGCCAAAGAGGCCTCATGTCTAGTCTATGTATTGCTGCTATTGCCTTTTGGGTTTGAGACTTGCTTTTATATTCGACACTAACAGTTTCTTGTATCAAAACCTTGTCATCAGGTATCCTGAAGACAATATCAGATTTCTACAAGCCAACAGTATTAAACATTTTCAATTTGGTATTCAAGGAGGAATTGTAGGTCCTTTGGAGGATGCGACTGCGGAAAGTAATAGAAAAAGAAGAAAGAAAGATATTGATCAATGAAGCTCTAAAAGTGTAGCTAGATGAAAGGAAAATCATCCAATTTTGATTCACTGCAGACATGGAAATCAGAGATTTTCAGGGGACACACAGCTAGGCCGAGCGAAATGAAGCAAATTGAAAATTATTGAGTGCAAGACACCTGATGCCTCCTAAGCTAGAAGTGGTTTTCGTTTACAAATGTGTTGTTCATCAAGTTCCACTCTGCAAATACACCCTGAAAACAGTGGATTTGGTCATGAAGAGAAACAAAGATTATGGTTACTTTGCAGTCTGACATACAGGCTTGGGGTAATACTTTTTTTTTGCAACAGCCTTCGTAGTTCTGTAAGTTTATTCTGCCTTCCAAATAATTTTGCCTCAAGTTGATGTTGCCAATCGTCAGTGTGATTTTTTCGAATATATTTTTAGTGGAAAAATGGTTGCCCTTGGATGGATTTTTGCTCCTTGACATTATTTTTTTATAGTGGAAATGTTGTTAAACTTCCTAGCAAGCTAGCTAAGCTTATGTCAGTCAGTAATCATTTAAAACACAATGAAAGAATTTATGTGACATGAAGATTCCACTCTTACAACAAACCATACAAAATAATGAAAGTAGGGATATTTCTAATATGCAAAACGTAACAGTTTTACTCGCAAAAATATCAACAAGGCCGTGAACCTGGACCTGGTTTGCAAAAAATGATCAGGTGCGACTAATCAAGGCTACATGACTAGGAAACTGACATGCTATAGCATCCAAAACAGTTTATGGCGTATGAAATTGGCTGTGAAATGGAAGTGTCAGATACGGTGTCAGAGGTTTATGTAGTGAACCAACTTTGGCACCTGGTATGCGACATAAGCGTGCTTGGAAAAATAAAATGCTGACCATGAGGTTTATGCTGCCAACTAGCTAAGAGGATCTGGGCAGGACTTCAAGAAGCTTGATATTACATCACTGGTCTGCTTAAGTCGGCAGTTATAGCTGGGCCCAACTGTTCAAGGGAACTTGAGATGGCAGGAAACACATATCCGGAAGACTTTCAATACTCTTAAAACTCTATCAAGTCTAAAATTTTGTTTCCTTGATGAATCTAAGCTTTAGAATTTTGGTACCTCAATCTTGCTGCTGGTGCAAATTATACTCCCATTAACCAAAAGATATCCAAATTCTCTTGTAACCCCTTGTTTGTTTGGTCCATGGAGTATTTTTAGAGTCTCCCAATTGAGCTTAAGTTAGAGATCATCAAATTGATACCCATTGAATCAGTTTTTACATGCAGGTTGGTATGCAAAGACTGGAAATATAATATCGTGCACCACCGTCTTATAGAATACGGTAAGTTAACTTGTGATTATCTTCTCCTTATAGACTGAATGTTTTCACAAAATAACAATTCGTTTGCATTTGATTAGTTAAAGAATTTCTACCTGAGACGGAACGGAAGTTAGAGGAACTAGCTGAAACCTACAAGGAACAGAAGAAAGATGATATTTGGGTCATTTTTCTCCGTGTACGTAATCCCTTATCGGGCTTATTCCTAAATGTAGCCTATTTACAAGTTTAATTACCGAGAATATCACCCCTTCCAAAAGTAGCGAAAAGTTACAGTTTCGGACATTTTTGTCCTTGCCTTTTCAGTTTATGACGTTTTTGTCCTACACAATAAATTTTTTATTATTATTTTTCAGTACTATTCATATGGTGCATAATATTTTTAGTTTGTCTTATTCAAAATTGTGCACCACATATTGTGTACACAATATGGGTATATTGTGTACACAATCCCAGAATTCCAAAATTAGGGTTTAATTAATTTGTCGGTGCAATAATTAGTATTAAAATAATAGATAATCCAAAAATATTGTGTACACAATATGTTTAAAATTGTGTACACAATCCAGTAATCCAAAAATATTGTGTACACAATATGTTGTAAATTGTGTACACAATCCAATATTTTTTGTTTTACACTTCTCTTACACCGGTACACCCCTACTGGTGAATCTAGTTCTTCCTTCAAAATCTGCTACAC
>JAJJMA010195990.1:0-13523 GCA_023529015.1 Papaver nudicaule | reverse complement strand
GCAAAGTTCATGTGTCAGGTGTTACAAATTCCGCCTCGTACCAGCATCAAGTTCGCATTCTTCTTCTGTTAATTCAACAGTGGTGTAGAAGTAGTTGTACGAAGAAATGGGAACCGTTTATCTTGAACTGAGATGAAGCATTTTGAGGTACCAATGTCCAATAATAATATTTGCAACTAGCTAGCATATGGTTTTCTAGTTTCTTGATTCTCTGTCGTACTAGTAATTTCTCATTAATCATACACAATCCAAATATTGCGTTCGTTTGTCATTATCGAAGTTCGTGTATACTTGCTTCTTTTAAGTAGTTTGTTATTGTTGTAGTTCTTTAAGTAGTTTGTTCTAGAAAATGTGCCATGCTTTAGCCCCAATATCTTCATCTTTGTGCAGTGTTATTAGGAAGGTCAGGTTTGTGTTGGTAATGTTTGATTTGTATTGGTATCATAATCTTCTACAACATAGGTGCTTTTTTTGCAACTATGTGAAGTAGTATTTAACTGAATCAACTGGTGTATTATTTGTTAGGGCATTGTCCGGTCAAACCCACTAGCGTTGGTATGTCAAGCTAGTTGTCAGTTTTAGGTGTCAAAACTCAATTCTTGATTTAGCCTACTAGAGTTTAGATTTCGGAATTGGGATATAGACAAAGTAGTAGAGACCTTGAAGACGAAGACTGTGAAGACAAAGAAGACATCAATTATTCTTCATCGACAAAAGGTTAGTAGGAGTTATGACTTTATGGATATTCTTCTATTCTACTTAATCTACTCTTTCGAAATATAGTCGACTACTTTAGTAGTGATAATAGCGATTGAGATCGTATTCTTGTGTAACGTGGCCTTGTGTCATGACTAGTGTTTGATCCCACAAATAATGTGAGTACAAGAATGAATGAGATAGATTCGGTGCCATGTGTCCATTGCAATGGTTTGCTTGCAAACTGTTAGTTGGATATGGATGAATCTAAAGGAGTACTCTTGAGCAAAGAGTCCATGGATCACAGCTGAGGACGTACACACGTCTAAGTTCTGGCTCAGCCCAGTACTTCCAGCGGAATCCAGATTTGACGAAATCTGACAGGCGCACGGTTCACGAACCGGTTTGCGTACCAGAAACTCGGAAATTCCCTGAGTTCGAGATGGCTATTTTATTCGCGTACCAGTACGTGAACCTGACGGTAGTCATCTTGCTTGTGTCGGATTTAGTGAAGATTCTCTTAGAATTTCACTCTGAGTCAAATTCCAAACTCCTTTATCTCTTAGATGGACTTGTGTAAAACATAATATCTTTTGTGTTCCATCTAACGATCCTCAATGAGTCAATAAGATAAGATTATCTCTGGTCTGTTGGATTTTTATCTTGAAGTGTATTTGAGCTAACAAAACACTTGGCAGATAATGATAAAAAGAATTCCAATTGAGATTAATCTCTATTACTTGGTTGTCAAGTTTAGGGTTTCCCTAACTTGTGGGACAAGTAATTGATTGGTTTATTCCAAAGCAACCTATCTTATTGAGTGCTATAAATAGAGGTGTTTATGGACAAATACCGCAAGCATCAAGCATACGTGAAGGTCCTTAGGGAAGGTAGCGTAAACTCTTTTCACTTCGGTGAATGCTTGTTGTGGTATAATCATCCTCTATAGGTTGCAGCTCCTCTGGGAACTCCCTACGACTATAAAGACTTCTCTTGAGAGTTGGGAAGCACAGGTAGGAGATTGAAACCATCTTTGGTTGAAATCGGATTAACCTGTAAACTTGGTAACCTGATCACGTTCTTGTCTATTCTAAAGTCCGCCTCTTATGATATACGGCTATTCAAGAACTGATACGTTACTCAACAAGGTTGGAAAGGTAGCAACGCACGGCTGCACTCGGTGTTGTAAGACCTAGTTAGCTCCAGTTATACAAGTTTCTTAAGTGATTCTTCGTGTATAACTGAGGTAGATACGAATTGGGCATTGCTTACTTGGTTTGCGTGTCAACCCTGATTTGTGAAGTAGATTTCCGTATGACCTGGATTTAACAATCCGAAGGAAGTCATCTTGTGTGTAGTAAACTGATAAAGGACAATTACACCATACGTCAACAATTAGGTTGAAAAACCGGTATTGCCGACACAAGCCTTTGGCATCGGTCAAAGCAACTCCTAGGCCTGTAAAGGACGTCAGCTGGGGGAATCAAGTGCGTGACGATCTGTGGGGGATCTAGAGACGTAAGGAAGGCGATAGTAGCCAATTCGCTTGGAGGGCTTGATTTGGTCTCTGCTACATCCCAGACCGAAGTCTTATAGTAGGCTAGTGTTTGTAGTCAGTTTGTACTGGGCGGTGTTCAAACTGGACGAGGTCCCGAGGTTTTTCTGCAAGGCAGCTTCCTCGTTAAAAAATCTCTGGTGTCTTGTGTGCTTTTACTTTTCGCATTATATCTCTGATTGTATAATTAAAGCACCAAGTAGTACATTATTGCCTAACTGTAGAGTTGACTCCAAAGTACTCTTTGTCGAGGTTTAACAACTCCAGTTATAAGTTTGGATATTGATTTTTGAGATCGTCCAGACTTAAGCCATAAGACTCACGAGCCAAAACGAAAAGTTGGTAGTATTTCGGTACCCCTCCTTTTTCATTTGGTATCAGACCAGGTGAACACATTAAAGACGTAACTGTCTGTGTTTATCTAGGCTTGTGAGTCATGGATCAAAGCTTAAATGCTTGTAACGTACCACCACACTTGAATGTTACATCCGTCTCTGAAAGAGAAATCTTGACAAATACGTCTGATGTGTGGACCGATTTTATTAATTCTCTATGTATTGAAAAACATAGATTAATTAGAAAAGTCGAAGGACTTTATATCGGGTTAAACATTCAAAGTGAGAAAATTCATGACTTATCTGAAAAAGAGAAAATGCTCAGTAATAAACTAGATACAGTTGTCCGTGAGAAACAGACTATTAACCCCAGTCTATCCGGATTAAGTCTAATGACTAAAGGGATTCAAGACCCTTATACTGAATCTAATATGAAGCATGTCTCAAGGGAAAGATATGGAATCGGGTTCAAACTCCCTTGTTGAGAAAACATGAATATTGAACACCCATGCACCTTTTGTAGTTTGAAAGGTCACTTCCAATATTTATGCAGCTCATTCAGGGTAAAACTCCAGGAACTGAAAGCTTTGCATAAAAATGCTCAGAAACTCTTTTTTGAGTTGAGAAAGCATGTGAGAAATCAAGAAACATCTCCTACTCGTGAATGTGCCTTAGGAGCTGTAGCTCTAAAGTGTACATCCCCTTTTCAATGGTTCCTTGATAGTGGATGTAGTAGGCATATGACATGAGATTTATCTTGGTTTGTGAATGTTTATACTTACGAAGGTGGTCCCGTAACCTTTGGAGATGGAAGTTGTTGCTTTATCAGCAAGCGCGGAACTATCAAACTTCCAGGTATTCCCGAGATCCATGATGTTGTCTATGTTGAAGGCATGACAGCAAATCTTCTCTCTATTAGTCAAATATGCGACAAAGGCCACAAGGTTGTTTTTGAGGCAAAGAAATGCGCCATTGAAGATAAATCTGGCAATACCATCTTTCGTGGTATTCGTGGGTCGAACAATTGTTATCTACTTGATATCAAGTCCGATCTTTTTTGCAACCTGACTAAGGATGAATCTACCCATCTTTGGCATGAACGATTTGGTCATATCAATTATCGTTTACTGGGGAAGCTAATTAACAAGGAACTTGTTAGAGGTGTCCCCAAGATACAAGCCAATGTAGAGGGTATATGTGGTGCCTGTCAAAAGGGTAAACAACTAAGAGTTCCACATAAAGTGTCTACCAGTATAGCAACCAAAGCTCCACTTGAATTAATTCATATGGATCTTTTTGGTCCTATCCAACAAGTCTCTGTTGGTGGGAATAAATATGCTCTGGTAATGGTCGATTACTACACTAGATTCACCTGGGTAGCATTTCTCAAGCACAAGAATGATACCCTAGAAGAGTTTAAGATAATTGTGAATATAATCCAGAATGAACAAGGTCGCGCTGTTAAGAAAATCAGGAGCGACCGTGGCACATAATTCAAAGATACTAAGGTATTCGAGTTATGTGACTCACTGGGTATAATTCAACAATATTCAACACCTATCACACCTCAGGCTAATGGCGTGGCTGAAAGAAAGAATAGAAATATTCAAGAAATGGCTCGGGTTATGCTTCATAACAGAGATTTACCCTTAAAATTTTGGGGTGAAGCAGTGTTCACAGCATGCTATCTTATTAATCATGTATATCTAAGGTCCTTCACCTTAAATACACCGTATGAGCTATGGTACGGTAAGAAACCCAACTTGGGTTATCTCCGTGTCTTTGGAAGCATATGTTATATCCTTAAAGACAGATAACAAAGAGGAAAATTTGACTCAAAAAGCGATGAGGGAATTTTCCTAGGATATGCATCTGACAGTCGAGGGTTTTGAGTTTTTAACACAAGAACTCAAGTTATGATGGAATCAGCCAACGTTATCACTGATGACATAACTGGTTTTCGTCAGAATAACAGAGCCCCAGCAGAACTACCGCCGATTGAAACAGTAGAAAAAGAGCCTACGGTTCTCGAACCGGCCGCTACTGAAGTAGTTCCGACTGTGATCGATACAGAGACAGACCACAATAAAGACGATGATGTAGAGGTTGAAGTTGAGCCAACTGCTCCCGAAACACCTCTATGGGTCCGTCGTAGTCATGTACCTGATGACATCATTGGAGAAACATTCACTACAAAAGTGATGACTAGGAAGCAAACACAAAATATCTGTCATTATGCTTGCTACCTGTCTAATGTTGAACCAAGGAATGTCGACGAAGCACTACAAGACTCTGCGTGGATTAATGCTATGCAAGAGGAACTTAGTGAGTTCGAGCGACAAAATGTTTGGACACTTGTTGATCGGCCACCAAACATTAATGTTGTAGGTACAAAATGGAACTAAGAATGCATGAGCATTATACCAATCCAAGGCCTAAAAAGTAGGCCCAAAACAATGGTAGCAAGTAGCATATTAATATAAGTTTTAGGAACGGGACGCCATGGCCAGATTTCTAGATAGTTTACACGTCACTTAATCTAAAATTCGCCCTGGTCAGCCCATATGCTCTAAAATCACAATTTTTTAGTATGCTATAGGAAACATACAGAGGAACAACTTTCATGAAAGAAGTGTTTCCTAATTCTTTACGGATTGGTACGTTTTTTGTATTCTTTACAGTGCTTTGTAATCTGTCAGATTTCCGAAATTACTTAGGAACATATAAACGTTATGAAATCATAGCCTAAAAAGAATGGAATAGGAATGGTTCCAAGTTATGACTTACAAATCAGGGTGTAAGCATGGCACCATGGCCTAAAAATAAGGATTTGGAATGGCACCGAGCCATAGCCTAAAAATTAGGGTTTGGCCATGGCACAAAACCGTGGCCTAGAAATTAGGATTTGGCCATGGCATTAGGCCATGGCCTAGAAATTAGGATTTGGCCATGGCATTAGGCCATGTCCTAGAAATTAGGATTTGGCCATGAAACTAGGCCGTGGCCGAGATCAAATAGAATTCGTCCACGACACTAGGTCGTGGCCGAGATAAATTAGGATTCGGCCACGGCACTAGGCCATGGCCAATTATTATATCCTTTTTAATTTCCCAACTTGCCTTGAGCAATCCTTGTCCCTCTCCGAGCCACGACCAATAAGGTGCTAGAAATCGATACAAAATTATCTTTACAACCTTCTCATCAAAAACCACCATCAACACTCGTATTAATTCCCTTGCGTGAATTAATCAACACAAAAGAAACTTTGGATAATCAACCTTATAATCTCTGAGGTTGTGCAAAGTTAAGTCTATATAGGTTGATGCGATTTTTTTTGGTGGTATACTCGGTACCCTCGTCTTTTCAACAACTGCTACAAATGTTGTCATTCAGGCCTTTGGTCGAACACTTAATATGCGACTTGCAACTGGTGATGGGGTTAAGTCTGTTGGTACTAGTTTTCTTTCTTATTAGCTCTCCTTCCCTGCAATATCACATTCGACAACAACCTAACATCCATAATTCATTCAAACTCTAATTGCTTTATTAATCTCCCATTGTTCATCGCTGATTTGAATGGCAACAAGCTTCACTTTCTCTGATGTTTTGTAGCTCAAATCATTGCCCAAACCTCTAACCAGTGGGTAATCAAGTTCCTTGGTCTCACTTTCCTCCGATATGCTCTCTTGAACCTTAGTAAAGAACCATTGAAACATGGTCATAAATCAACAACGAACTGACGGCAGGAACCACATCTCCTCCCTTGGAATTTATGTCAAGTTTCACCAAAATCTTTCTGCTACTCACTAGTACACAAATGAGCATTTAAGACGGTTTTTTCATGGAGCCATGTGACGGTTTTTGAATCAAGTGGCGATATGACATCCAATAAACACGTCTGGGTGAATGTAGTGTCTGTATTCCCCCTTTATACGACGGTTTTGATTGCTTATAGGATCCTTGGCAAGGATTGAGCTATCAACCGTCGCAACTACTGACCACATTGTCACTCTCCTATGTGTTTGTCAAAGTCAGTGTCGAATGACTGTTGAATAGCAACGTGAAAGCAATTCCATAAATTCTTCAAGTGTCCATTTGCTCAGATATAACTACGTTGTTGATTCAGTAGCCTTCGGGAATCATAAAGGCACGTTGAGCTTGTGTTTGTCATTGTCAGTGTCGATCTACCAGTAGATAGCAACGTCAAGATGTTCGATAATTTATATGCGTGTCCACTGTGGGAGTTTTCAATTGACACTTACCAACTAGAGATTTCCTTGAGTGTCCATAGACAGCTCAATAGCCATACCAGGACAATAAGATGTAAGGTGCCAAAATATGGGTAGATTGCCACTTGAAGAAATAATTGTTTGCTCAGCGTGTCGGTTTTCATTCGACACTCTCCAATTCGAGATTATTGTTGGGTGTCCACAGCCGGCATCTGTAGCTACTCCGGGACAAAAATGATGAAAAGTGCCAAAATATGGGTTAGTAGACACTTGAAGAAATCAATTTTTACTCTGCGTGTCCAATGTAGAGGTTTCAGTTCGACACTCACCAATTCTACATACTTGTTGGTGTCCATAGCCAGCATCTATAGCCACTCGAGGACAATAAGAGTTGAGCTGCCTAAATATGGTTATATTGCCACGCGATCTATCTTATCTAAGGGTACGTGACAAACAAAATGGACGGACCTCTGAACCGGGTCAGGGGCCCATATCCGCGAGCTAATATTTAGGTGCATGAACCAGGCTCGAGCATCCGGGTAAGCCATCTAGTCCATAAGATCGTTTAGAACTTACACAGCAACGATGAGCTTAATTTAGGTTACAGCCCAAGATAAATCTGATCAGGCCTAGGATCTGTCACAGACGTATTTTGCAGTTGGGCCTAACCTACACATTAACCAGAGTCATCAGACCAATATGAGCGCGTTTGTCATGGAACTCTCATCTTCTGCAATGTTGTATTCTTTTCCGAAGGGGTACATGCATTTCACTTAACAGACGTGTATATTGGTTGCGTCCATTGAATGTCTATATAAAGTTCAAGACATTCTAAGTGCCCCTATATAACTATGTTGTGATGGAAAAACGCATCTCTTGAAATTCCGTTACATTTTGGTAGAAAATGAGGAGTCTTTTCCCGAAAGGGTACAAGCATCTGCAGTTCTGCACCAATGCATTTGTCGACTGAACAGACGTGTATATTGGATGTCTATATAAGTTCAGTATTCTACACAATAATCCTAAATATCCTTATCCCATCATTCAACACTAACAGCAATGGATAAATTACCAGAGGAATTAACTACAAAGATTTTAGTCCGTCTTCCTACAACAGAGAGTGTTTCTCACAGCAAATTGGTATGCAAACAATGGAAGACCATCCTTGACGGGAAAAAAACTGGTCTACTTATCTCGGCTTCATCAGAGTACTATGGAGGAGATGATGTTACACACCTCTTCTACAGACAACGAGTACGAGAAGAAGACTACTCAACAATGGCGAACAATTTCAAAAATCACTCGGTTAGTGGAAGTAGCAAGTTTGCTTTAAACCCAATAGTTGGATCTTGCAACGGTATTGTGTGTCTATATGATTTTCACGACCGCGCACAAGATCCTATATTACTTATGAATCCAGCAACAGGTGAGTCCCTCGTTCTTCCAGAAAGAGACTCGCGGCCACGTAGAGTACCACGGATTTATGGCAGAGATGTAATAGGAGGTTTCGGCTATTGTGAAGTTACCGGTCAGTATAAGGTAATTAGAATTGATGCTGAAGGCTCAGTGGAAATATTCACTCTAGGCGACAAGAGGGGATGGAGGGTCATCACAGAAGTACCGTATGTATTCATGGAATCTGGTTTATATGCAAATGGGTGTATTTTTTGGTTCGATCATTCTGACCACACTTATGGATCTGGAAACAGATTAATATCCTTCGATTTGCATACTGAGGAATTTCAGTTACATACGGAACCCTCATACAATCAGGTCCCTGAAGAGTTTTATATGGATGATCACCCAGAAGTTGGAATGATGCTGTTTGGAAGTACTCTCTGCATTTACTGCAAACATAATGACTTTTCCAATGAAATGCTCATGATTGATTTTTGGATCAAGAAACGTCCCGAGGTCACTTGGGAACGCGAGGCGAGCATTTTGTTAAAAAAGCCAGACATCATATGGCCAGTGTTTAGGCCGTTGGCCTTCGGAAGTCACGAGAACAGCTTATTCAAGAACATCTTGTTATGGGACTGCCATCAATTATCTTGTTACAATACTGAAACTGGAACCTTGAAGGAAGTCTGGCGGGGGCCTTGCCCTTGGCAAACACGCATAGGAATTGTTCCCCACATGATGAGCAATGTCTCATTGAAAGATTTTGGAGGACAATCTGGGGGGCTCATTAATAAAGTACGTTTTTTGAAGGATTAATGCTACTCTTAAGGGAAATTATTACTTCAATATTATTTATGTTCTTATGTATTTCAGTTTGTATTTCTTTCTTTCCAACTGGTCATGGACGTTATTATTATTTTTTTTTATTGTTTACCGGATGTTGCTATTTTCGATTACTATTATAGAATAACATAAAGTTTGATTAACAATTGGTCAGATATCTTTTTTTGATAAAAGAATTGATCATATATCCCTCGTATTTAACTTATTGATCAAAACTGAAATAAATAACCATAACCATTAACTACAGACCTGTATCTTCCACATTGCCAGCAACAGCAAATTTGAACGTCATCTGGATAGGGGTGTCTCAGCATCCTCAAGTATTTGGTACATTTCTAAACATTCAGTAGCATCCGCTGAAATTCCCATTGGACATTCAGCACTTGTGCATTGTGCATATCATTGTGGTGGGGCAAGGGAATTTCTCCGTGCTTAGTTCATACGGTATACTTTGGATCCATTCCCGTCATGTATAAATGAATTATAGCCTTGCCTAATAGGAAATTATTTATTAAGAATGCAATGAAATAAATTAGTTCAAGTTATTCAAAACAGAAGCTGAAATAAAACCTAGCATAGTAGATTGCCATAACCTAGTAACACTAAAGTTCGAAATAAAACCTAGCATAGTAAATTGCCTGCTTATTACCAACTACTAAAACAACTCGGATCCTTAATGATGTTTTGATTATCCCTCGACAGTAAGATTGCATCCTTAATGATGGTCTGAATCTCCCTCGACAATAAGCTTGCTAAAATTGACATTTGAAAACGCCGACTCCCGTAACGGTAATGCGTTGTCTTCAAAAGGATCAAATCTATCCACTCCCTCCTTTAAACACTCGTAACAATTCTCGTGCAAGAACTCTTCTCCTTCCAGATTTTTGTATTGCAAACGAGTATAAGTTTGCTGAAATCAAATGATTTATAGTTTAAATAGCATACATATATGCATATATATTTGAAAAAAGAAAAGAAAAAGAGGATAAAACATAATGAAAACTCACAAGTTGTTTCTGTGTAAGTCCGGGTTTTGTTTGGCTAAACACCAACAAATAGCCCATAAACTTTCGCACTATACCTTCTATTACTTCGAATCTAATTTTGATGTCACTGATGCTTCTAGCGTTTTTATTTTTATTGAACGACACAAACTTGTGAAACGTGCCACTCCAAATCTTAGCCGTTTCATCGTCATTATCATCTAGAAAATCTTGAATTCCTTTTTGGAAAAAAGCAAGAGCTAGATTCCGCTCTTCTTCATCAATCTTCATTTTGAATTTCTGCATGAAGGAAATCTTGTCCAGGCGTAAATGATCAATTTCATGCTCGTATCTTTCCATTATATACGCTTTAACAATATCTTCATCCTCAACCACATCGTAAGATGCCATTTTTCTGTTGCACCAATAAAATACACGTTGATGATATGGCTATAGTTTGTATATCTAAAAGAACAGACTAACACAGATTTATAAATAGCAATAACTTAAACTTTCAAACATACACAATTTACCTTGACCATATATATAAGATCAAATAATACGTCTGCATGTACGGGATGATCAAACACCATATGGAGTTTTATTACGGCCCTTTTCTTAATAATGGTGAGAAATGTAAGTAACTGAGTTTCTAGTTCAGCTATCTAGAAGGGAGGAAAAAAAAAAGGTGTCATCTGAGAATTAAGTTTGTGCAAATTCAATTTGCAGTTGACACCCTAATTTCTTTTCTCCCTTCACTATCGAATTGGATACATTACCTCTCCCTTCAATAATGTACAAGAGTTTGTCCATTCTTGAGATAATTACTGTACTAAGTTGTGTTTCCTAGTAGGTACATCTATGTTTGAAATTGATTCTCTGTTCATAGCATTCCCACTCTTCCATACACCCATGTTTAATTTCAAAATCTCTATTCAGTCCATACAAAATTAGAATAAAATACCAAACAAATATATTTCTTTAATTCACTAATGTTGTTACCCTACAAGCAAATGAATACTGTTACACATATCACAAACGTGACATAATTAGTCAACTAATACTGCTTTAATCTTAATTCACTAACGCCGACATCCTGCAAACAAAATAGAATTCACCAACACCTAAGTTTAATCTACAATTTGACAGTGAATTAAAATCACAAAGCATTGCTGTAATTACTTAAGAAACTTCATATACAATCACAATCAAACAACAGAAAAACCATAGCACAACATTATTGCACTAATTAACTCCTTTATGCTGATATTTACAAACAAATATGATACGTCCTAGTCTAAGTACCTCAATTAACCTAAACTTTCACTGAAACATTATCAAAACAGAATACAGGTCATAACAACATCTACGATCACATAAAGATGCTAATAATCACACTCGACAAACACAAAAAGCATAATAATCAACTATACACCTACAACAAGAAACATTTCGAAAGATACAGACCTACATAGTCAAAAAAAAGAAATTTCATCATTCACACTCAATGATTTCGACCGCTAAATGTTAGAAAGATTCCATTAAGAGAGATATAAACGGAAGACCTTATTTGAAGATAACTCAGGAGAATAGATAGATCCGAAATATTAAAGCAGTGTTAATCCAAAAAATGCATAAAGATGAAATTAAATGATTCTTTCACGCGCTAGATAATAATTGATCAATAGTCAAATTACCCTAGTTTTGAAAGACACGCCAAATATAAGTTGCAAAGAAGGGCTTGTTATGCTTGGTTGATGATCAAAATAAACTATATTAGTTTTCCAGAGATGAAAGGAAGTTCAAGACGTGAGAGATGACCACATCGGCTTCTTGAAGCTTGGGTGATGAAATTGTATTTTATATTTCTGAGCAGTTTTTTTTTTTTTTTGTTTTTGGTATTCGAGCAGTTTTCTTCTTAGGGTAAACTGTAGGTTGAATCGTGGTGTTAATGGAGTTTCCTTAAAAACGAGGAAGGTATTTTTTTCTCTTTATTTTTGGAAAGGGTATATCATGGACGTGTAAGCTACACGTGAATATTTGTAAAGAAAGACAATCAAACCATCATCCTCTGAAGCCGAAGCTTTATAACAATCTGCAAAAGAAAAAGGACAAAGGTTACTGCCCTACAACTGCAACCATGAACATCCACTGATCTTATATTAGACAACATGTTCAGACAAGACAAACCCAAGTTCACTCTCATCTATATATATCTGTGTTGCGTGGAGCATGCTTTAGTTCTCTCTCTCTTCTCTTCTTCTTCTCCTATGCATATTATCCTGCAGCACTCTAAAGTCTAGTCACAATTTATAACCTTACTGGAATACTCTAAGCATTTATTCATCTCCATATAATGGACAAAAACTTCTCTCTAGACATGAATATATAGGAAATTTCTTGAAATGATTAAAATATAGAGTCACTTAGTGTTACAGAAAAAAATTTAGTACAGAAAAAACAAATAGCATCGGTGCAAAACAAATCCTAGGTCTCCTTGCGCTTTGGGTTTGAGTCTTTGGGTTTTCGCACAGTTTTATCCGGAACGTCTCTCCGAGAGTAATTTTTCCATGATACCCTGCCCAGATCACGTGGATTTATAGGCGACAATTGAAAATCATTTCGAGGAGTTGTTACCGTACTGAATTCCTCATCGACATTATCATAGGCATCTATGTAATTTTTTGGAGGTACCTTAAACACGATATATTTTTTGTGGTTCTCTTGGTCTTTAACATAAAATACCTGACTAGCTTGAGAGGCTAAAATGAATGGATCTCCCTTCTTGTCCAACTTATCAAGTTCAACCAAAGTGTAGCCAAGTTTATCTGTTGAGACCCCCCCACCTTTGTTATTGTCAACCCAGTCGCACTTGAAAAGAGTGATTTTCGTTTCATGATAAGTTAGCACCCAAATCTCTTGTAAAACCCCGTAATAATCCCCTGGAGCTAAGGTTATTTCTCCCGATCTGTTAATGTTCGTGTCTGTTGCCTGTACATAGACCCCGCTATTCTGGTACACTGAACCTTCACGAGATTTTGTGCGAAATAGGTAACCATTGACTTGATATGCATCGTATATCGTTACATTCTGTCCCGGGAATTTTGATAGCCACCTTAAACTCTCCGTGACACTTCCTCTGGAGACACCCAACTCTCTCCCAACCTGAAATTCATTACAAGGATTAGCATACAACTTTTCTGAAAGATTTCAAAGCAAAAATAACCTTTTTTGCAAACTCTACCTCTGTTTTTAACCATTCGCCAAAGTCGTCACAATGTTGTTTCTGCAGCAATGCATTGCTTTTATTGGGAAATTTACTTCGCAAATAGTCCATGTGTCGTCTGGACGGTACAATGATAACTGTTATGCTCATCAAACAAATTTGGACCTTAAAAAAAGAAGAAGAAGGATGAAGTTAGAAATGAAAACAAATTTTTCCACAATTCATGACTGACACTCGTCAGTTGACCAGGGGATG